>NQII01000219.1:576271-590557 GCA_002778355.1 Clitarchus hookeri | reverse complement strand
TAACCATACCCAATGTATTCTTTATTCAACATTATCTGTCTGGGGTGAGGTGACAAACATACCCGAAATGCACATGAACGTACCACAAACAAACATACAATGCATACGTACTTTTATTCATCATTGCTATTATATTAAAGGTAACATAAATACATACTGTATATGAACTAAGGAAAATGAAATCCAAGATGGTGGTTCGAGGGTACCAGGTAAATATTAGATGACTAAGGTGGAATGACAGAGCAAGATTAAGGTGAGTAATCAGGAAACAAGATGCTGGTGTAAACAAGATGGTAACAGAAACATGATGGTGGTAATGATGTAATAGAAGATGGTCACATAATCCAAAATGGTGATGCATAATACAACATGATGCTGATTATGTAATACAGGATGGTCTTGGAAACAAGATGGTGGCGATGACATAATCCGAAATCCCAGCGATCACATAATACAAGATGGTGGCGACGACAAATCCAAAATGGTGGCAATGACATAATACAAGATGACAGCATTGATGTAATCCAAAATGGTGGCGATGAGATAATACATGATGGCGGCGATGATATAATACAATATGGCAGTTGTCGTCACCGCAGCACCGATCCCTGATCCCTGGAGTCGGACCTACCAGTTATAATTACTATCTAAACATAGCTTTGGGTTTTGATGTGTGTAGTTTATGCACAATCTAATGAAAATTAACGAAAAAGTGTTTTTCAAAGTACAACCAAAAGGAAACCAACGAAACGTGTTTTTTCTGGCGTGTATGCCTAGTTTACGCACATTCAAAAAGAAGTCGGGTGTACTGTAAATACCGGTATGGTCTGAGAGAACTACCGTGAACTGGGAACTGTGAACACCCATTCGCAATCAGAATTCTTCATAAGTGTTCGAAATGTCGACCACCCTGCATCAGACACGACGCTGCTCTCCTTACGTTCCCGATTCCTCGGCGGACCTCAGCACTGCTGAGAGATCCACATGCTGCTCTGATTCAGTCTTTTATGTCTTCCCTCGTTGTTGGACGCACACAATAGACGAAGTATTTAATTCTCCCCTGCAAAAAGGAAGTCGTTTGGGGTCAAGTTTAGAGAACGTGGTGGCCAATCTACAGGACCCAGTCATCCAATCCACCGTCTGGGGAATAACATGTCAACAACTAGCTGAGCTCTGCGTGAAAAGTGAGCAGGACAGCCGTCCTGTTGAAGCCACCGTGTTCATCTCAGAGTGAGAGGAACATCTTCGATCAGCTGATACAGAATATTCTCTAGGAAGTCTGCATAAGCAACATCATTCAATGACTGTTCAAAAAAATATGGTCTTATAACATGATGTCTGGGAATACCACAGCATGTATTAAGGCACCACACATGCTTATTATCTGCTGTGGGTATTTCTTTGCATACAATTGGGCAGCTGCTCTGCAGTTCCGACGACATTCTCCTAGAATCGTCAGCATGTCAAATACTTTTTCGTTTGTAAATGACATTCCATTCAGACAGCAACACCACAGACAGATGATTTCTGACACTGAAACAACACACGCATATAATGGTTGTAATGTGCAATGAATAGCTGTTTTAATGAACGAACTTTCTATTGTCAGTTAATGTTCTTGCAAAACCTGCACTTCCTGTAAGTGGTAGATTGCTTACCTGCTTGCTGTGTTGTGCGGCCTTATTCAACCACTTTTCCTCGGAAAGAGTCTATTAATACCTACTAAATGGGTTCGTGCAGTACGGCACACAGGTCACTGATGGTATCAAATCGATTCTCAGATTTAACCAGAAATACTGTAATAATGCGCAGTTTAGTTTTTCTGATTTGAAATTAGTTGTGCATAAACCATGCATGTCTGATAAAACTCTCTTAGTTAATGTTGTTCCTTTTAGACTATAATCCAACGATACCTTATACAACTCTCGTTTCCATTTGAAATTTCATATTTCACCCCCAGTACCTCTACTTCCCGTACGTTATGGGGAACGGAATTATTATCAGCGATGCTTCATATAAGGTATAGTAATAAAAGTCAATCGCAAAACCTCGGTGTCATGTCGTTTCCAAGAAAAAGGGGTGATAAGGATGGTGTGAATAATGCGGTGTAAAAACATTTAGAAGGAAAGCAATGTAAGTACATGTCTGTATTCATAGTAACACAGCACCCTCAGAGTGATTGACCAGGCTATTGACGCCTCTATTGAAGAAATGCAGTAGCGGAGTAGAGACAGTGCTGATCCTTCTCTTGGAATCATTAATCCGACCGAAGTTGGTCCCCTTTAAAGCTTCCTTCAACTCTATAAGCACATGCAAATTGCAAGGGGACAAATTAAGGATGTAGGCTGTATGGACCAAGAACACTCAGTCGAATTTGCAGGGTATAGCTTGCATACCGCTGGTTGTGTGGGGCCTAGCGTTTACCAAGAACTAGCCGACCATCAACCTCAGCTGAAAGGGTGGAAGCAGTGAGACAGTATTTTGTACGAAGTCCCACGAAATTAGTGCTTAGAACCTCACATGAAAAAATTATCTTCATAATATCTTACACAAACATTTTTATTTCGTGCATACGAATTGCAAATTGTTCAGGCTCTGTTGCCCAATGACGCCATGCGTCGGTATGACTTTGCAGTCGAAATGTTACCACGTATTGAGGACCATAATGGCTATCTCAAATGTGTTGCATTTTCTGACGAGGTGACCTTTTTTGTCAGTGATGTGGTGAACCGGCGTAACGTGCGTATTTGGAGTTCAGACCCCCTGGTGTGGTGTCGGAGTGACCAGAGGCAGCTCAAAGGTAAATATTTGTTGCGCGCTTTAGCATGACAAAATTATTGGACCATTTTTTTTTTTTTCGTTAAGGGCACCAGCACATCTCTAGTGCATCTGGACATGTTGCATTTGTTTGCTGTTCCTCAGTTGCTTGAGTATCACCGAGATGTTATTTTTCAACAAGATGGTGCACCGCCTCATTAGAGTTTTGAGGTTCGTGGCTATCTTGATATGACTTTTGCTGAACGATGGCCCGACAGCTTGGCCTACACGCTCCTATGATGTTGGCTAATGTATGGACAGAAAGTGAATATCAACTAGATGTTCTACATGCTACTTACTGATGTGTTGTTCTGTTGCAGTGTAAAACTTGGTTAGTTTGCTGAAACTTTGGCACCGGTTTCACATATCTGTCTTACATATAGCAAATATAATTAAAGTTCGTAATCAGGGAAAGACTTTTCGGGCAACATGTACTTCCAAATGTCCTTTATTCTCTCCCAGATCTCTTCCGGAACCATTTCAGTAAGTTTAAATCAAATTATAGTTGTTATTCATACTCTTGTAGGTACTGTTCTTTGTCAGTCACAGGGGACAATTTTTTTTTTATCCAATGGGCTGACTTGATAAATTGCAAAAGGAAAACCTGAGTTAACCGCAGCTAAATAATTGTCATTAGGTAGGAAGATAGTTATACAAATGATCAGTTATATCACGTCTGGAAAACTCGTGCTTTTAGAAATGTGAAGCTAAGGTGTATTAAGTATATGTCAGTTATTTGTCACGTAATTATAGTAACTAAAGGTTTAAAGAAATCCAACGATTGAACTAGCACCCATGGCAACTTCCACGTTACCCAGAGAGACAATGATGTTTGTTAATAAGACGGAATCAATTCCGAGTGAACACAACTTGTAACTACTCTCATGAAATAGAAAATGCTGAACTTCGATTCGCATGTGCGTGTCTGGTGATTGAAACTGCTGAGTTTCAACGATATTACTCTATTTATTTTACAAGTGACGTCATTTAAAGGAAAGTTTATTAAATTCAGTAGCTTCTGCTGCAGAAGTGGCATTATTACTGTAAACAGTCACCCATTATGAAATACGTACTCTATGAATATTTATTCCGGAGTAAAACACGACTGCTGGGTTACCTGCTAAATTAAATTTAGTATTATTAAATAAGATATCTTACATTATAATTAGAGCACCATTGATGGAATGAACCACGCTCATGTTTGTTCTCTGAGAACTACTGAAATTATCCTTAGAAATGAAAATGTCATCACTGCCAAACACTGATTTTCTCTTAGAACCAATTTCCAGCTCCCTTCACTTTATTATTACTTTTGAAGTGGTCAGGCTCTACGGTCATCACTGATACGAAAAGCAGCGCATAGCCCAGTGAACATTTTATTGCTCTTCAAGAGCGTGGTTTTGCGAGTTTAGTGACGGTCTGTTTTCACCTTGAACATTTCATAGGTGAGTCCAAGAAGTCGCCATTTGTCGGAATTACTGGAGGTGGGTTTGAAGTGTAAGCACTCCTTTGAAAGGCTAAAGATGAAAAATGGTGTAGGGGTGTGGAGGGTCGGGGGTTCGCGTGCTCTCTCGACAGCAATCGAGCCAGCGAGAGGGGCAAGAGCAAACTCTGATTACTTCCGCGATGCATTTTAAAGTTTGACGAGTGGGCAAGGCTTTTCACGGCGGGAGTGTTTGTAAACAGGAGAAACGATAGCCTGCGCCAGCCATTTCGTGGTGGCCGTGATTGCCATTGCTCTCTCGCAGGAAGGCGCCCCCTGTGTTTGCCGCATTTACACCTATTATTCCGCATCTGCCCGTACTTTCCAATTCCACTTGTGCCAACGAGCTCGCTCCCACATGACAAATATTAGTTCGTTTATAATTCAAACAGCGAGTGTTTTTACAGTATGCATTCTCGACATTTGTCACGAGCCACAAACTTTGTTATTAATGTAGGTCTAAACATTTAAATAGTCTCTTTGTATGAGCGATTTCTTATGCGGAAATGAATAGCACTTCTGAATGTCGTCACTTAATGACCCCGCCCACCTGACTCATCGCTCTAAACTGTCATGCAGTCTTGTAACAGTGCAGTGTGCAACCACGAGGCTTCCTGGACATGACCCTATTGGTTTACCATTAATAATGTATCAAATAAGTAGTTAGAAAAGGGGCATTCGAACACAGGCTCATGACAGGGACACAAGATAGGTGGAATGCAAGAGCAGGAGGAAAGCATCAGCAGAAGGTCATTTTTTTTTCCTTTTTCCCTCAAAATGACTTATTTATCCTACTAAATGTCACTTTTCCCCTCAAAATTTCCCTAATTTCCCTGCAAATATTATTTTTTCAAAATGATTTCAATGAGTTTCAATGATCCCACAATGTGGCTAATCGACTACTTTTTGGCAATGAGGAGTAAAGGAGTGAGGAGTCAACCCCCTACCATACTTCATGCTCTTGCATTCACAGCATATGCTAACTTATAAGCATAGTAAGCCACAATTCCCGAACCGACCATTTTGGCAACCAGTACATTCTATAACATACCAATCCATGATGGCCAGTACATTCTAGAACATTCCATCCCATTGCGGCCATTTTGTCAGCCAGTAATTAAAAAAGTTATGTAAAATGTATTAAATTCTTTAAAAATAATCGGTGGTCATGTTTGCAGTAAGTGCAAGTTGGCGGCCATTTTGTCAGCCAGTAATCAAAAAAGTTATGTAAAAAGTTATGTAAAATAAATTATTTTTTTATAATTTTTGGCATCCATGTTTGCAGTAAGTACAAGTTTTTTCAATGGCGGCCATTTTGTTAGCCAGTAATAAAATAGTTATGTTAAAATTTATGCAAAAAATTTATTTTAAAATTTTTTTAAAATTATTGGCGACCATGTTTGCAGTAAGAAGAAGTTGGCAACCATTTTTTCAACCAAAAAAAAAATTATTAAAAAATATCGGCGGCCATATTGGATGGTGCCACCCCTCCGTAGTGGCGGCCATGTTGACGCCACCACCTCAGAAGCAGCATCAGCAGCCTGGTTGGCGGCCATGTTCGCAATCAGTACAAGTTGGCGGCCATTTTTTCAGCCAGTTAATTAAAAAAAGTATAATTGTCTTAAATTATCGGCAGCCATATTGGATGCAGTGTCACCCCTCCGGCGTGACCCCTCCATAGCGGCAGCCATGTTGCCACCACCCCCACCACCCCTCTAGCCATTTAATCGTGCGAGGCTGCGCACATTGAAGTGTTTTTTTTAAAAGTACTTGATTAGCAGCATAATTATAAATTATAAAACTTAATATAATCCAAAGAGTAAAAAGCTTGGAAATTAATCATGCCGATTTAATATTGGCCATAAGTGAATATTTTTAAAACAATTTAAGGTTAACAAACTTGGCACATTAAAAAAAACGTGAAACGAACTTACAATGTAAGGTGCCACCCCTCATCCCCCCATCAGAACGATATAACCATACAGACGAACCCAAACTAAAACACCAAACGAAATACGTACACACATTGTATTTTCGCAGTAAGTAAACTTAATTTAATGCCAAGAGTAAAAAACTTGGAAAATTAATCATGCCAATTAAATAACGCCCATAAGTGAATATTAAAAAAAAAAATTAAAGGTTAACAAACTTGGCACATAGAAAAAAAAACGTGAAACGAACTTACAATGTAAGGTGCCACCCCTCGTCCCACAATCTGCGCGACATAACCATGCAGACGGACCCAAATTAATTCAATTGAACTCAACCCACACATTAATTAAGAAAAAAGGATTGTTTTTATTAGTAAAAAATAAAAAGTATGACGCAGGCTTATTTACGCCTTTTATTAAACACAATATGTACATACTCACATTGTATTTCGCAGTAATCAATCTGAATTTAATGTATAATGAACCTCATCACAGGTTACATTTCAAGTAAAAAAACAGGTGTATAATGAATACACTAACGAACCTCGTCACGCGTCACACCTGCCTTTCTCTTCAAATTAACCATTTCGATGACTTCGTGAAGGAGCCGGGATAGATGCATATCGATCGCAGTCTTCAGACAGGTTCGCATTGACAAACACTTGCACGCCTTTTTGTTGGTGCTTCCAAATGTCCCTGCTCGGCGTTGAAAGAATCTTGGCAGTAGGAAACAATTTCAGTTGCAGCATAGACGGCTGAGTTACGTCTGGCTGGAACGTACATTTGTATAGAAGACCACTGCTCCGAAAAGAAATTAACGAAGCATAATCTGTAATATTTCCAAAAGTGCTGCTTGCTTCATTGAGTAAGTTTGGAAATCATACATTGAGCAACTCACTTGATTGTCGACGTCGGATGAGGACCCATCCGCCGCAGCGAAGTTCTTGGCTTCGACGTGCGGGGTGCAGGAGGGTAACAGCTTCACCGCGGCGGCACCGCCGTTGGTGATGACAGTAGGCGCTTCATCCAGTTGAAAAAAGTTGGCCTTCGCAGGTGAAGGTGAACGTGCGTGTTTCGTAACCGGAGATGTAGGCGGAGTAATTATCAATTCAACATCAGACATATTGTCACCCGTAGACATATCTCGCGAAATAGTGGCAGCAACGTCTTCCTCGAGAACACAAAACCGAATACTAGTCCAATGCAAGGCTCGTATATGTGAGTACCCCCAAATTATGCGAGCGTTCCCCCTCTGAGAACAAAATGTAATTTGTGCTTAACTATTGGAGAGGACAGCGGGACACCGTTCACCGTTAAAAAAAACAAATCTGCATAAATGTGTCGGCAAGTTCTCACCCTCACCACGAAGGAGGTCAGGCGTCCTCCTGGCAGCATCTTAAGACGTAATTGATATTAATTACGTGTCGGCGAAGCAGAACGTCGTTAAAGGCGAATTGGGATTGTTGTGTCGAGGTCAGTTTCCTTAACCTGTGACAAGCCGACAGTGGCATTTAAGAACGCCGTTAAAGACGAAATATAGAGTGTGAGTCACACCAATTTTTTTTTTTAATTTACGTCAGGCCAACACCAAAACCGACAGCTGCGCCGTCTTGAATCACCAGACTCGCTAATTGATTTAATTTACGTTAATTTACAGTTCGCTCGCCAAGACAAGACTTGCAGTCTGAGTCACACAGCAATCAATTTAAATTACGGCCGTCTCCGAAGATGCCACAGCTGCAGAGTCGTGAGTCACTCGCTAATTGATGTCAATTACAGGTCGCGATGAACCCCAAAAGGCGTAACTAACCGGAAAATACAGAAAATCGATGCGGTAGGTAGCACGATGTAAGCCATGGAAAAAATTACCGATGTGGGAGCTCAAGTTGATGGTCTCTGCGCTAAAACTCGGCAGCCATGTTAATGACAAGACCGCACCAGGCACATTAATCACTAAGGTAGAATCGACCATCAGTGCAGTTAGTACGTTCGCTGTTACTGTGACGAAATAAAACTGTGAAAAATATCAATGCTTCTAACAGCACTGCGTCGAGAACACGCCACACCAGTTCAGAGCATTGCACATAGCGGTGATTGCGCACTTGATGCGCATGACAGTGTCGCCCTTATTGTTCCAGAGTTTCTGAGCCTCAAAAGAGAAAATATCTCCAGATAATGCGCCCGCCTGGAGTACTTGGAGCCATTCTTGCGGGATAATGAATACACAAAATACTCTGGACTGTATTAATATTCATGTTCGTGAGAATGGATTTCTTTCTGGCTGCTTATGCACGTATTAAGTAAGAAAAAAATTAACATATATTACTTACAGTAATGCTAAAACAGTAACAGATCGGATGGAAGAGGAGCAGAGGATGTTACAGCTTGAGAACCGACTCAAAGAAACAACAGGCCACAATTTCAAGAGGTTGCTAGAAATTGGCGGGAGAACGAAATGGACGTTTATGAATATTTGATTAAGGTCACGCCAAGTATCCGTTTAATACAGACTTTTCCCTATTTGGAAAAAATATGACAGTGAATATTTAATGCAAACTTATATTCGCCACAGTCTGTGAGTTGCGTCAAACGAAATCTGCTGAGGATCTGTGACTTTCAAGTGTTTCTTTTGACGGAATAAAGACATAAATAAATTTCTAACTATGCTAAACTATTACTGAAGCAGGTAGTGTAAATTTTCTGGAATTAAACTTGTTGTTGCTGCACAATTTATTAAGGTATAGGCTGATCACGGTAAACTGGGTACTTTTGAAAGCCCTGATACTTCAATGCCTATTATGTATTATTCCGCCATATGCAAAATTAACATTGCTATGAGCCCCATCACTTTACTCATGCGTCGATCAAGTGAAACTGTGTAATTATTAGATAAGTAAATATTTTACAACTTTGTTAATTATTACTCTTATGTACATAAAAAGTAATATAAAATAATTTCAATTCTTAAAATGATTACCTGACACATGTATTTCAACGTGAAAGATTACTTTCTGCCAGCTTTTACCAACTTTACTGGTGTACGAGTTAAAATACATGCAAGTAGAGGCTGTAACAGCCTACACGAAAGAGTGTGACACTAAAATAACTTTGGGGAGGTAAAAAAGCTGTGCTGTACCGACTCCTACCAAAATTTAAGGTGGGATGTTCAATGTTCCAATGTAAAATTTCACCCTACCCTCCTCCTGTTTCATGCAACCCTAATAACTAATAACTTAGGCTTCACTTTGTGGCTCCTATGAATAATCCTCATGTCTAGGAAAATGTTAGTTTAAATGTGACGAAACGATACAACAGGTACAAGGAAACGGTAATTACTCCAATAAATGGCAGTGCCGCAGCTTTAAAAACTCGTAAAATAATATATTATATAATATTCAAAACAAAAACAATTGTTAAATCCAAAACCAAATTTTTTTTGTATAGACCAGACTCACGGCATTGGCATCCGTGCTCTAATTATAGTAAAAGCGGTACATTAACGTTTTGGATATGCCAAATACAGCAAACCATGCATAGATAGGCTTATTAAATATAATACTTTCATGTTCCAATTTTACCACTTATAAGTTTTCATCATATATTGTTATGCATTTGAAAGCCGGTTTAGTGATAAGCTTCGTTGCGGTGATCACAGCACCCAAGTTCCATGAGTTTACCATCCGTTGCAATGTTCATTAACTTATAAAAGTATTTCTCAAATGCATTTGTCGCTGCCTGACGTTGCTCTGTGTTGAGACCAATATAAAGCTTCAACCATGAATTCTGATTGAATTGAAGCACTCGTTGAATATTCTTCAACCCATGGTCTAATGCATGCTTGAGATTAACATAATTAACACAGCACTGGCAATTTTTATATATATAAAGGAGGGCACCGTACACTTCAACGACCCACCCTAACATATATGTGCACAAACACGCACTTAACCAAACCGGTTCGCGAACATACACACACTTACCCAAACATGTTCGCGAACAAACATGTACTTACCCAAACATGTTCGTGCACAAACACGCACTTACCCAAACATGTTCGCACACAAATACACACTTACCCAAACATGTTCGCACACAAACACACACTTATCCAAACATGTTCGCACACAAAAATGCACTTACCCAAACAACAACAACATCACACACACACTCAATGATAGCAATCACTATATACTCTAGAGGCTGCAGTCAACATATATGTGGAACGAGAGACAAATCATAAACCAGATGCAAGTTCCAAGTATGCTAAAGGGCACAGCCACTAGGCAAGTCATACACGCATACTGTATGTAACATGTACACACGCACGCACACAACCTCAGCACTGGAATTATAAAAGTGATTAATGAGACTGTATGACTCGTCTCTCACACTATCTATCACCAAAGTTAATGTGACGTTTCATTAAACAGCCTGTAAAAGGATGTGTACCCCTTTGCTTGCTACTAAACACAATGCATGCAAACCAGCAGTCATGCAAAAGCATATGTTGCTGATATATATATATATTAATGATCAGATTTTTTTTTTAAATGTTAAGGTAAAGAGTTATAAACTTCCACCGACCGATGCATATTGCACACGTAAGTAACACTTTGCATTACGCTAGACCCAAAAAAAAAAAAATACACCCTCAAAACGATGATACTAGCGGACATAAAAAATAAAAGAAAAGTAGTTACTATCACCTACCAACATGTACTGTACAAGCGACGAACACTGTACAGCACACGGTGCTAGACAACACTATGTGTCTGAAAAAAAACCATCGTTGTAGCCTTTGCGTAGTACAGCAAAATAAATGAAAATGATCGTTCTCACACACATCCAACGTCCGTTCTATGCTACAGAGACATACAATTTCAACCAAGCAACGAACAAAATATGTAACAGGTTTTCTCATATTCCTTAGGAATAAAATTAGCCTATTTAGTCAAAGCACGAAAGAGAACTAATAGTTTATATAGTTCCAAAGCTCGAACTCAGTTCTCTATCGAAGGATTTTTGAGACGACGACAATCTAGGATGATGGCGTATTATTTTTATTTTAGCGTAATTCATTTATTATTATAACCATTCTAATATTAGGTTCACATTAATCACTAGGAAAAGTAAATTGCCAGATTTTGTCAAAGGCTGAACTGCACTAGTGCTCGAGCCTCGTCTGCATACTTGGCTTGGTCGAGTACAGTTCCGATATACCACTATACACTTCCGAAGTACGCATCTCCTTGAAGAAAATGAAAATTTCCAGGGAAAAAGGGTCATAGATCTTGACCTTATGACTGGTAAAGAAAATGTCCGTCGTCGTCGTTGTTAGTTCACCTGTGTTGGTTCTATCGTGTTGGTTCCATCCTCGCTGCCCGCATTCGAAGATCGCATAGTATCAGAACTAAATGTAATTTAGATCAACTTTCAAACCTTTCAAAGCATTTGACGTGTGCCAAATATGCATATATTTCCAGACCATGAAGTATTTCTACATAACGAGTGTGTGCTGCAGTTTGCCGTTATGTGTTATAGAATACCCACGATATTAAATGCAGTAGCAAGTGTTAAAAATGAGAAGTTGGTAGAAGGTTGAGTCTTCGTGAAGTGGACATCGTCTTAATTTATTTTACATGGAAATGTTGTAATAAAGAAAAGGAAAAACAATAAAATTGTTAACACAGGTGTTAGCATCAATTCAACACATATTTCTTTTGCCGCAACATAAACACCGACTTACTATTGACAGTACAATAAGGAGATGACGTTACAAATATACTTCATATTACATTTTTATTAATAGCATTACAATATATTTCTTTAACATCAACATTAGTTACTGACGTCTTACATATAAAAAAGTGCTGTTTTTTGTAACATTAATACTGTTGGCACAACATTTGACTTTTATATGTGTACGATATGAGTGCCACTTCGCCTGTCTCGGTTACTCACGACAATGACAGGTAAATGCTCAGGGACTTGTTTTTATTTTTTTTTTTTTTTTTCGTGGCCAGTCAAAAGTCAGACATACGATTATTTTTTCCACCCCCGCGCAATTTGTTACATTTAGCTTATCATAATGCATTCTATCTTATAACTTTCCTTCCTTTGGCCCTCTCGGGCCACGTAACTTTAACACGTTGTTTTGCTGAGGGACCAGACGATGTGCCGCAGACGTGGAGTGCATACACACAAGGCAGCAGGCAGACTGCCCGCAAGCATGACGTGTTCTCAGTGCCGCTTGGCTGGCTGGCAGTGGACACTTCTCTATCTCACAGCGCACCATCCCCATGTCAATTAAAACTTGTCGGAAAGTTGCAGACCACCTGGACCCGCGGTCGCAACTGTAATCTGCCGGAGAGGTAGGAGGTGGCTGATGAACTGAAATTGTCGCCTACCAACTCCTGCAAACTGATCTGATCACAGTGGTGGTTCAAACCACCGATATCCCTGGGTACACTAGTTTTAATTGTTATTCGGTGCCATAATGTAGTTTGCTAAGGACTGATGTGAATTGCTGTGTGTATGTACACTAAATGCGATGATTCACAAATCTAAGACTCCCTGGAGGAACACAGAAGCCAAGAATGTTTCCTGCTTGTACAGTTCCAATGCCGTATTCGAAAAGCATGTGTCTGAAATTACTATTTGTTTACGATTGCCGCACTACCTTTTATGAATACACGTAATACACGTACTTATAGGAGAACGGAACATGCGTAAGTACGCTTCCCTGCCTTATAGGGTTTGACACAACTTATGTGCGTGTGCTATAAATCCTTACATGTATAGACGGAAGAACATATAGCAGAGATGGACGGAACATTTGTACATGTGACTTACTTGTTTTCATGAGTGTACATGAGTAGACCTACGCGTGTCTACGTGGGCACTTGTGCCTCACAGCCTTTCAAGATTGCGCAGATCATGTTTATGTATTTCTCAATACCTATCATTCATTGAAAGAGCATGTATTTTTTTCAAGCTGGTCCCAGTATAATGCGTGTACCATGCTGCTTTTACAGGATGGACGGAACATATGTACATGTACCTCCCTGCCTTTCAAGAATGAAGTGAACACAATTTCTCGTGTGTACACAAAACCATCTATAAATTCTATGATGAATATGTTAATTATTTGTATCTTAAACTGCAAAAATAATAGACTCATGAAACATGTATTTATTTAACGCCACTAAAATGTATACTTTAATGGGCCGTTGGAGTAGTTAAACTAACTTTCAAACAAATTTAATTTATTAAATATAATGACAAAATATTTTTTATGATTTTTTGTTTTAACTTTGAGGATTTTTTAGTGTAGATTACGAGGCTAATTAAATTTAGTTTTCGAATTCGCACGTGCCATTTAATAAAACTATGATCTCTCACAGTTTACTTTAAAGTTTTTCCCTTTGTTTATTTTGTGTTGAAGCATTAAAATAAAAATGTATCAAATAACAATATTTAAAACACGAGCTTATTTCACATAAATACGTACGTCGTAAACTATTGAATTCGATCTCAAAGATAATAAAATTTAACGACAGTAATTTAGATTTTTTAAAGGCTCATGCTGAAGGGCATCAAAGACTTTCGCTACAATAATCGTTTATAGGTTGTTTTAAACTATTTTTCAATTAATTTAAAGTAATCTTAGAAAGTCTTACATAACGAGAAATCATTTTTTTAAATTAGTATGAATCAGTTCTGCAGTAACTGCAAAATAATACTGTCCTACCCAATTTGGTTTCCAATTTAGTATTTTTGAACCACGATAAAACTACCTTCATTTTGCATTTCAGTCGATAAATGTATCTAGGTGCGAGTGAGAGTCATAACATGTATTTCGGTGGCTGTGGTGGTGTAGTGGACAGACTACTTGCCTCCCACCAAGGGAACCGGGTGCGATTGCCTGTGGGGTCGCCCGGTTTACAGCTTGTGAGAAACGCGGTGGACGCTGCCGTTGGCTCGCGTTTTTTTCCTCGGGATATTCCCGCTTCCCCCGTCCTTGCATTCCACCGATGCTCAACCTTCACCTCACTT
>NQII01000219.1:513338-576157 GCA_002778355.1 Clitarchus hookeri | reverse complement strand
TCAAAACATCTTAATTCTCAACCGAGCGTGTATTTCACAGAGCTCTCCCTATATTATTTAATGTCTGACGTTACCGAGTTCCAGTAGAACGTAGTTTTACCTCAGTTAACTCATAATCTGGTTCCTCAAGTCTGAAAGCAGTTGACCACGACACGCAACCTGATGCAGCTGGCCACCTTCGCCAGAAAGAAAGTAGGACGAGTGTCCGCACGTGGGTGTGCTAATGAAACTTCACTTCTTTGTGGCAAGTAGAGTTGCAATTTACTTCCGGGGGAGCGCCGACCACGGAGAAGACAGCGGAAGTGAGACATTCAGTAATGTGACCGCGAGTGGCATCGCAGGTAGAGGTGTCTCGGCGCTGTCTCTGGTTCTCGTGTTGGCCCTGCTACAAGAGGCGTGGTTCTCATTGCGCCCGACTTCGATCATTAATTCACATACTGCTTCTTCTTGAAGTCTGTTTCTTATTCCCTCTGCTATAGAGATCTTCATGTAATGGTAAGTGAATGACATGACTTGCTTTGCAATAAATTCCTTTTAAACCATTACAATAGCAACAATATCGATTATGTGTTGACAACACGAAAAAAAAATTGTCTCTCTAAGGTAACAAAACTATTAACAACAATCCAATTTTGTATAAATAATCTGACAATGGGGTAACATTTGACTATACCTACTTTATGACTCTGATGACTGTCGCAACTGCTAAATGAACCTACAGACATTCTCAGCTTGCTTCCTGCAAAGTTTTGCCAATAAAGAAGTGCAAGTGCCCGTCGTTACAAATGTAACGCACATGGGTATGTTTGATCAGATTCTTTTACCTCATACGAATTTCCTATTGCATTGGTCAATTTTCTCAAATATATCGAATATTGTTTCTGCCGATTCGTTAGCAGGCTTAGTGGCGTCAGCATATAGAGTTATCCTGCAGTATTTATAAGAATAGATTAACAGAGGTTAAATTCTGTAAAACTGTTTCTCATTTTGCGCGCTTTTTCTGTGACATCATCAAAACACGTTCAGATTGGTTTCTGGCAGTAATCTCGTGATATGAGTTGTGTTCGGCAGCCATCAAAACATAAAGTTTGGCTAACGTGACCTACCACCTGCCAACTATGTCATGGAGAGAGGAGGAACCAACCACAGCTCACCACCTACCTGCGCTGCCATTAGCACCGTCAATTTTGCCAGAGCCTTTAAGAGTGCGAAAACTGTAGTTTTTATCCCATCAAACTAATGGCTCATACATTTTTCTCCACATTCCCTTAGGAAATATCTTGGTTGCCAACGAACGTTTTAACCACGGTATATTTCGTACGTTTTCTTATTCTTGAACACGAAACGATAATTATTCCAAACATGAGTGTAGTTCAATTACTTCTTTTATTTAATTTTCCCTTTACATTCTTTATTCTGGTAGGAATTGATATAATAATACATAAGTAAGTTCCACTATTTTCAAACCGTTTGAAATATCTAGTATCTCAAACCCAAGATACAATTTGATATAAAAATGTGTGTGAGTAGCAATTTATTACAAACCTCACAGATATTGCAAATTCCGAGAAAATTTTTAATATGTATGACAATTTGTGAATTAAATTCAGTGGGACTGACAATAAATCAGCATTTCAAATTTTGTGTGGGATAGAAAAAAAATTTTTCAATATCCGAAAACAATTTTTAGTAAGGTGACGTACCTGCACGTTACATTTACAATTCTCAGCGAAAATAATGGCCTTTCATTCATTCTATAGTTTCTCTCTTCCCTTATTTGTACCCATTGCTTAAAAAGTTGGCCTTTTTCTTCGTCATTTTTTATTTCGAGGCAATTTGATATGCAATGCACTTGTGAGACGCACATAAGGCAGCTCAGCCCCTTCGTCCAATGAGGAAGTCCTGCGTTACCAGGAATTCCGTTTCTTTTATAAGCATAAGAAGTTGTAGAATAAAAATATTTTTGCAATATAACAAATACCTGACACGCGCTCAATGCATATATGCCTTGACATTTGTGAAGGAACTAGTTTTTTCTAGACGTGATATAACTACTCTTTATCGAGCCTATCTCCCTACCGTATGAAAATTCTAAACTGTTTTTATACAGATTTTCCTTGTATCTTAATAACTCAGCATGCTTGAGAAAAATATTGTCACGTGTAACTGAAAATGAATAGTACAAACCCCTTCTTAAGTCAGACTGCCCTGTCAGTAATGTCAGTCATCCCAGCATTCCCTCGGTATCAGTATACTCCTTAGAAGGTTGTTTGTTACCTTCGCCTTAAGTCAGACTGCCCTGTCAGTAATGTCAGTCATCCCAGCATTCCCTCGGTATCAGTATACTCCTTAGAAGGTTGTTTGTTACCTTCGCCTTAAGTCAGACTGCCCTGTCAGTAATGTCAGTCATCCCAGCATTCCCTCGGTATCAGTATACTCCTTAGAAGGTTGTTTGTTACCTTCGCCTTAAGTCAGACTGCCCTGTCAGTAATGTCAGTCATCCCAGCATTCCCTCGGTATCAGTATACTCCTTAGAAGGCTGTTTGTTACCTTCGCCTTAAGTCAGACTGCCCTGTCAGTAATGTCAGTCATCCCAGCATTCCCTCGGTATCAGTATACTCCTTAGAAGGCTGTTTGTTACCTTCGCCTTAAGTCAGACTGCCCTGTCAGTAATGTCAGTCATCCCAGCATTCCCTCGGTATCAGTAACTCCTTAGAAGGCTGTTTGTTACCTTCGCCTTAAGTCAGACTGCCCTGTCAGTAATGTCAGTCATCCCAGCATTCCCTCGGTATCAGTATACTCCTTAGAAGGCTGTTTGTTACCTTCGCCTATTGGGAAAACCAAAAACAAACTCCTTACATATTTTCCTTGACATCGACCTGGGCTGAATTTTCCAGAAACTGGTAACACTACTTGATTGACAACAGACTACTGGGCACTTGGGTGTTAATGATAAATCTCTTCTGGCCAACTACACGTGCTTGATATCTCCCATATGCAGCACCACTGTGCACTCTATCCAATATAGCATCCCACTTTTAAGCAGTATATCCTGTCCTAATATATATTCATAGTCTGCATTTGTCTAGTAAATATTGTATTCCAGACTGAGTTCACCAAGCTTCAGTCACATATTCTTCTTACCTACTTGGATATTTGCTATTACCAAAGTTCTGGTCGCCATTTAATCGGAGAGAAGTCATCATCCAGGATCCCCTCCACAATGCTCTGCTGTATGTACCTGTAAGGTCTGTGAAGCCTATACTCAAACATTCGGCGAGTATTACCCCTCAAGACCAGTGCCCACAAATCTCCCGAAGTCTTTGCATTCTTACCTCTCTTCTGATTTGTTTATTCCTGTGGCGATTGTTGTTTCCGTTGATGCCATCTTGGAGGTAGGGGATCTCTGGTTGTCAGACTGACCACACCCCCACCATTCCTAATGATCGAAGGTGGAACTACGTTGTATGGACCCTTGGGACGATGTCTTTGAATGCAACGTCCGTGATCTTCAGGGTGTACTCAATAACGTTTCCTTCGCCAGACTGGTTTATTGTCGCCTCTTTCATTGTGAATAGAGGCGTTGTCATCTGTATTGCCGTCTCCAATTCCATTGCTCGGGCTAAGGCGTTCTGCATGACGTACTACACAACCGGGCGCACCATTTGCCGAACATTCTTATCGGCGATGTGCCGATGTGCCGATGAAAACGCCAACTTCAATGATTCCTGAGCTACATCAGGACACATCTTCAGCGACCGATGAATCGGCTGAACAAAGTCCTGTCATAACGCTCGCATGGGTTCTGCTGGTCGTTGTGTGGGACTCTGCAATTGGGCGTGATGAGTGTGTTGTAGGTACCAATTCGCAAATGTGCATCTCCAGGGCCGATATGAGTGTGGAGAACATGCAAAGGACTGGCACAGCGTAAACTACGCCAAGTTTGCGGCCCCTCAGCACAACTGCAAGACAAAACGCACACTGTCATTCTGACCAGCCATAGTGCCAACGATAATAAACTGGGGTTGATATTCTCGTCAATTGGTTATGAGACGGCTGAATCGCGAACATTATCCCGGCCTCTGGCAAAGAGGTACCAACGTCGCGTTTGTTATGGTGAACCTCTCCTTCCCACTGCTCTCGACGTTGAACTCTTCACTGACTACATTTATCTCTTCGAATATCGCACTGTGCCTACCATCCTGCTGGCGGAGTTATTCCCCGTCTTTCATTAATACACTTATTTCATGGAGCAGCCCACATTTTACATTTTCACTTTTTTAGTTCACAAATTGTTTCACATTATCGACATTGTGATTTACCATCTCGTTCACATGTTCGCTTATCTTGCGTATGCTTTCTATTTTTGTATTTCCTTGGCTTTGCTATTATTTTCTTATCTACACTCTCTTCTGCACAATATGTTTTATTATTTTATGTTCACTGTTCATATAGCATTTTACGTTCTCATATATACGGTTTACTTTGACATTTAGCTTCTCATTTACACATATTATGAAACAAAGCCCATTGCTATAGAAATAGCCGCACCTAAAATGAATCATCTACAAGTGCGAAAGTTAGTATATGGCACAGCAATGTGTAAAATTTCAAATTATGTAAGTTTGGCTTTGGTACTTCGGGTGCTAACATAGTTATAACCCTGGAAACGTGAACAGAGGCTGGGATGAAATTATTTGCAGTATAATCAACATGTGTGTGTGGGGAGTGAAGGTCGGTGATGCATTTGACACACATAAGAACAATTTAAAATGTTTGATAGAGGGAGAATTTTTTGGATTACTGGAGGCAGGGAGGACGGTTTTCTGGTAGCTGGACCATTGCGAGCGAACTTTGCTGAGAAAAATGGAAACGTGAGGGGGGAAAATACATGCCAGGAATGATTAGGGGCCATTATAAATGCGGAATGTTCCACCGCCCAATAGGAGGTATCTCACCCATCTTTTTCATCATCCAGAGCCATTCAGTTGCATCACTAACGATATTTGTTTGTATAGGGTAAAGAATATATTTAATTACTCCAACAAAATATTTTGTTGAGTAAACAAAACTTGAAAATCAACCAAATTAATTTTGTTTATCTAACAAAATACACTTTTGAATTAACAAAACAACTGTTTTTGGCCAAAATAAATTATACTTTAAACTAAATATTTAGTCGAATTAACTGAATATGTTTGTTTGGCCACTAATTTTGATTGTTTTCGTTCGAAAATACAATTAGAAAGTTTGTTTGCATTTTTTGTGGCAATTAGAATAGTAACAGTATTATTTCGTGCATTTATTGATGCTTAAATATGGCATGAAGTCCTAATAAAACAAGTTCAACAGGAAGCTGAAAACTAGGCTAAAACTGTAAAACTGCATGGCTTCATAGCAATAGGCCACGACACCATTGCAGTCTGTGGCGACGCTAATGTGTTATGAACAGTCGTCGTTACTATCTGCATGCACGTAGTCTACCTGTGGTACTGGCACTCACAGGATACTTCAGGGTGTGCAACATTGCTGGCTGAATGTCCGTAATCTTGGCGGTTGGAGTACTCCGCGCATGTCGGTCAATCCGTCGGTCCTCCCTCTATGCTGTTCGAGGTGTTCTCCCATAGCCTGTGTATCGCCTTCCTCTCTTCAATGGAAAGCACACTGATGGGTACGATCTTATATAGCCTAGCAGGTACAGCGACAAGGCCTGCCCTTGCTGACGTCACTTGTGTGACCGAGTGTGAAACGTGAGTTATCTGTGTCTCGTACCCATCATGTATCATTCCTGTACGTTGCTTCCTTGTGGCGACGGATAATTTCTCTCGACGATGAGTGTATGTTTAGGATAAGTAGAGCTTTAAAATATATCATTATGGTGCACTAAAGCATGGCCTATTCTTATACTGTGTGTTGTTAAATGTGATACTATTTATCGTTACACTGGGAACTTTTGTCATTTATTTTAAAAATTTTTGAACTAATTCACCGATATCAGTCACACTTGGTGGACATCTACGTGCCACTATGCTTGGATGTTTACTTTAGCTTCCATTTCATTTTAATATTTTCTGATTTCTTATATCTTTTTCGATTAAATATAACACATTGTCTGAAGTGTCAATACCTTTTTCTTTTTTTTTTTTTTTTGCGAAAAACATAAGGAATATTTACTTATATTTACAAGGTAACCTTTAGTTATTCCTAATGTTGCTTTTTTTCGTCTTCGTTTTCATGCGTTAGATGTTTTTCACAGTTTGCCATTCAGATAAAAAAAATTTTCACTCACTTTTTTTTCTTTTCCCTAACAAACTATAACAAAAATGATAAACTCATGCGTTAGTGGAATCAACTTTAAAGAACGTACATCGTGATAATTTAACTACATGTTGGCATGACTCGATCAGTATATGCATTTTTTATACTGCATTACATCAGCAAGCTCATTGCTCATACACTTATTTTTCAAAAATGTAAGTGTATGCCTGCCAATATTTTTTTTTCATAATTACATTAACATGTACAATAAAGATTTACAACTTTTCTAAAAACATGTTTTTGGTACAAAGTGATGATTACCTTAATTCTGCGATTTGAAGCATGTTTATGTGGAAAACTTTTCATTCCGTTACAAAAAGTTAGTACATTTCGGCGGTGACGTCATCAGTTTAAGCCACGTGTATTATTAGTAGTGCATATTTTCGAGTAAACACTCGTGCGTAAAAAATTATTAATAGCGTAAATCGTTTAAATTTGAGCTCGTTTAATAAAGAGCGTTGGTAATGCATTTTGGCTTTTATCACAGTGTTCTTTTTCAATATATCGCTCTCAGAGTTTTATTTATTTATTTTTTATTTTTTTATTTATTTATTCATTTATTTGCCTACGAACAGTTCAGGCATAGGCCTGTTTTCAACAAATAAGTGTAAAAATATAGACCGCATATAACACCAGCAAAAAACAAAAAATAATACATAATATTAAATTTGGAAATAAGCTAATATAAATTAATGTAATTAATCTAAGAATATTATAAATACACACACCGTAAAATAACAACAGCATTGGGTAATGCTCGGGAGATTCCTTGATTCCTGGCACCGGCTTTTATAATTTTGAAAGTTGTTAATTACCCTGGCTGACCTGCGCGTTGCGAAAGGCAATGGCGAACCATAAGTAAATCATGTGGCCTAGTGTGGCGAGCGCGGCACGACCTCCACCACCTGGGTTTTCTGTCGGCCTGCAAATTGTCAACCTCGCCCTTCATCCTGTACAATCATGGCAGTCGAACTTAACACGTTTTTATTTGTAATAGCGATCTCCATCAGCGCCTGTTGTGTTGTGCTAGATTTAATGATTCGTACACGCTTTTAATTATCTACCTGTAGTACTACCTCACATTCTCAGAAATAATTGCTGTTAGGTACCATTTATTTAGTGTTTCTTATGTTTTTTTTCACAGCCTTGCTTCAATACATATATTAGTTTTCGTTAGCCCATCATACATAGTTTACATAGCTCTCGAAAGTACAGTTTGAGAAACGGCAGTATTTTCAGTCGTCGGTAAACATAACGTGCTAGAACAAAGCTGCTGTAGCAATAACCAGTTGGACGGGCTTTTAGCCCCCGACAGAGAGAGTAGTGACCCTTCTCTACAATACGGCTCCCTTCCGCTCCCCCTCCTCCTTTCATACCCATTCATCCTCACTGGTCAGAAACACAAAGGCGATCCCCCGATAATACACCATTGTGGGCTCATGACAGCCAATTAACACTTCTGTTAATGTAATCTATCAAATGAGGAAATTAATGGCCCTTCCAAGTTTCAGGAATGAAGTATAAAATTGCTGAGCGTGTGGAATAGGTCAGTTTATGTGATTCATAAGGGAATATATGCATTGTTAAACAAATATATACAGTACATATTAAAACCTACGGCGTTTTCAACTATTAAAATAGTGAAAACGTAAAGCTCTTGTTGATGATGCTGCCCAACAAGATACTACATTTTGCAGATAAACCATTTAATATTTTTTTATGTCTGGACACTCTTTTTTAATCCAGTGATACTTTAATTTTAATAAATGGTGGGAATAATATTTTTGGCTCTCAAAGCTTGAAATTTTAACATTATTTTTTCGTGCTTAAGCAAGTAGCATAGTTGTATATACTTCAAATAACGAACGCATTGGAAACAATGCTGTAGCCATTCCATAAAGTACCATGAATTTTCATCAGCATGAGAGGATATGTTTATAATAATACGAGTTCGCACCGCATCTGACAAGTAAAGAATTATTGTTCAAAAATCAGATATTTTTGATACTTTTTAATGATAAAATACACATAAACGTGATTATATATATACATACATATCATCTACCGTCCCGTGCTATAAGAATTTTTTTTTCATTTGAGGTCCTTTTTACATAAATGAATCGGAGACACGTCTGATTACTCGTTAGCTAGTTTGTAGTTATGGAAATGTGCATAAATCGCTTTCATGTTTTGTGAAGTAGTTAATGAAAAGCAACACCATAACATTTGGGAAACGGGGAAAATCAGATTATTACAGTAACTGCAATATCTTGTGCTGCTACAAATTTGATAAAATACCAAAAACCAGACCTAAATATTTAACATTAAACTGACAAAAAAAAAACAGTTCAAGTTCAGAAAACGAAAATATTCAGAGAAAAATTGTAGCATGGTGGAGTATTTTCGAAAGAAGACTAGAAGTTAATCGATTGATTTTGATTTTGTTGGAATTGTTTTTACATCGTTCTATTGGATGATTATAAGTATAAAACCGTAATGGGAACCAGTTGATAGCCTTTCCTTCAATCACGTTGTAATTTCTGCTACTTGCTCATGTCAAGTAATGTGTGAGTACTTCGTGATCTATAAATGTTTGTAATAAATCTTTTCTCCAGTTAATTAGTACTTTTTTGCAAACATTTAAATTGTATTATCCAGTCCATTCTTCGTAGGATTAGACAGAAACGCCGAGATGTAAGTGGTTTCTGATGGCTGTGTCATCTGAAGCAGTGGAGTCTCCTTGAATAATAAACAGCAAGTCGCCAACAGTTTAAGATATATTCAACATTTTCACGAGGTTTTACACGCACCAAGTGCATTTCGCAGCTGATATTTATAGGATGCACAGACAAATGAAGCTTTAGTACTGGAATTGTGATGGTGAGAGCATCTTTTGGAGGAAGGACTCCTCATCTCTAGTCCAGTATTATAGTACAAACTCGCCGCTGTGACGTTACAGCATGTTTCCAAATGTCCGCAGTAGCTATCCCCGAAAAAAAAAAGTCATCTCAAAGTGTAGTGTACATGCATGTACTACATACATGCATGTCTGGTACATTACATGTGCACATATAGTTTTCTCCTTCACTGATTGTGCACATATAGTTTTCTTCTTCACAAGCTGTGCACTTGTCATTCTGCCTTACTTCAGAATATCGTGAATGATTTAGTAAGACAAGTGTTCATTGCATCTTGAAAACAACATAAGGACATGCGAAATTGATTTTCAAGTGTGCAAAACATATTTTTTTGCGTTAAACTTTTTCTTCAGTAATAATTCTTAAAATTTATTCCTCACGAGGAATCTAATTAATTCTATTTTCCTTGTATCTGCTCTATTGAGTGTGTGTTTTTTACTGTAATATTTTCTCTAACTAGTGTGAGAAAATGAACTAGATACTTTATTCTGGCGTCATGTGAGTGCAGGGTTGCTACAGGTGTAGAAAACCGGGAAAAGTTAGGGAATTAAAAATGGTCAACGATTTCCGGTAAAAGTCTGGGAAATTTGGTTTTTGTGGAAAATTGTAATTCCCTCATTGTTTGCTTCACGTCTTGTCGAAGTCGCATGTTCAGTGCCTTATAAAATAACAATAGAGCTATATAGGTTAATAGAACCTACTACACTTTATTTGCAAGACAGATTAGTGCAATTTAATATTAAAAGGTCCTGTTGTGTTGTCCCTAATATTTTACTATAAGCCTTCAAACATCGGACTTTGCTCACACGGTGCTGCGACTTATAACAAAAAAATGAACCATTTCCACATACCTTTTAATTTTACTTTACACTACTCTGTCTTGCGAATAAAGTGTGGGAGGTCCTTTTATTAATTACAGCAACATGTTTGCCAGAAATCAGTATGCATGTAGTGTACAGCGTAAAGTTACGTAACTAAATATTTTCATATGCGTTTCATGGTTATTTTTTTTAATAGTTAAAGGTTTTACATTGATCACGTTTTTTATAATTAGTCTATTAACAACAGAATTTAACTAGAAAAGCAGCGGGAGACTGATGCAATCGATGAAGAGATTAGGAAGATCTGTGATGCTGCCAGCTACGTGTAGTAGCGCCATTTTCAGTGTTGTGTTCTCCAATCTGCTAAAGATTTGCGTAGGCCTATTTATCATGCTCAAGTGGTTTTCAAGATTATTTTTTATATTTTTCTTTTCGTGTCTTTCAAAAAGTTGAGATTCGTTTTTATTGTGTTCTTCTCTGCATAATGTTAAAATGCATTTAATTATTTTTCACACAAGGATTATTAATTAATGCTGAAATTTTTTAAAAGGTAGGCCTATATATATTTCTTGAAATGAGTTAATGTTGTTAATATTGTGTTGTGCTACCTATGAAGTATTTGTGCACACAAGAGTTTGGTTTGATGTATTTATGCATTTTTCAATAGCGCTGCGTGTGGGATTTCATTTTTTTTAGTGTTAGTGTGCCTTTTAGTTAGGAAAGTCAGGGAAATTTATTTTAAAGTTCTGGGAAACGGAAAATTCGGGGAATTTTTTAGTTGGTACCTGTAGCAACCCTGGTGTGTGTATGTATGTGTCAGAGATGTTAATAATAGAATGGGTAAGTATATACGTAAACAAGATTATTCACCAAATCAACTCAATTAAATACAATAGCAAAAAACGCGTGCAAAGAACCACTTTTCCTTGCGACGTCATATAAAAATTCTGAAACTGAAAATTCGGTGCATTTTTGTATGACACGCGTCAAACCATACACCAATTTCAATCAAATTTACTAACGAGAACAATAATATGAAATAGTAATATGCAGGATACATTATTTTTAGAGCTCTGATAGGAAGTTAAACTGTCCTTAAAAAGTTTAATTTAAACCTTTAAAGAATTTATTATTCATAAAAAAAACTGATCAAATACTCTTTCAACCTTTTTACAAATTGTCAATGAGGGGAGCCGCAATGTCTGCCCTGGAGTTAGGCTTTTTGCTGGGTGCCTTTAAGTTAATAAAGTTATTTTTCTTCGTTTTGTTAAGCTAAATATGGAATATCTAAATATATATGTATGTATATTCTTTTATGCTAAAATATAAATCCAGTTAAAAGTTCATAATATTTATTTGCTAGCTGAAACTGTAACTTGAGAAGTTTCTCAGTTTCCTGAGAAGTTTCTCAGTATCCCCTGGGTACACTTGTGAGGGTAATTAATGTTTTAACAAATGTTACGCAGCCTTCTTCGCGAAAAATCAGTTCATTGAAACTTGGTAAGTCAGGTTAATTAGTTGAAGGAATATTGCAACTGCTGCATAACGTACTTAGCCATAGCATTAGAGTTTTCTTGAAAATACTATAACTACTCAATTTTGCAGCGTTCTTCTTCTTTTCTGCCCACGCTTCAGCAAGCCTCACAACATCTCTTTCGGCCGAAAACCTGGTGCAGCATCCTCAAAGCTAATTAATTTGTTCTCGGAGCCCTCGTCTACGTTGTGCTGTGACAAGAACCTAGCCGGAAAGGCTAAGAATTGATACAGCCTTCCAAAAACGTTTCAAAACGTAGATTACACAGAAAAAAAGTAACAAAACTCCAGCATTATTATATCAGAATATTATTTAAAAACTTTTGAAAGTGTTATGTACTTCTAATTACAACACAGGTTAATTCTACATATTTATCAACAGGCAATACTTGTACGCTTAAAACAGGACAGAGAAAAGGAGAACGTAACATAATGTACTGTTGAAATTAAATTAACAAAATAAATAAAATTATAATACACTAGAAAATTAACGTGAAGGATGAATAATAATTCATTATTTGAACGGGGCTGAATCGCGGAATACTTCCGTACAATTCCTAAATTTCTCTTTAAATTACTTACATTAATCCGAAACAATAAATACTATTTCTATATGCGTGACATACGATGGCCTGTGGTAACGTTCATTTCACATTTACTTCATCTAGGTTGGTTTTCCTCTATGTCCAGTTCGTCGTCGTGGTTCTTACAAAACCATATCTCCGCTCCGCGGATAGAAAGTTATATTTTCTTGCTTCCATGAGTTCCACGATTAACAAACGTATATTAAAACGTTCCATACGAAAGTTTTCGTGAACTTCTTCGTTGTGTATACCAAGAAATTTTTGTCGGTCTGAAAACCCTGCCTTTTTTGGAATGCCTGTTTCGCCAGGTCGATTCTCCTTTACAATAATGCCGAGGTTCTCATTTTCACCAGTCATTTGGTTACCTAAGTAATAGTGTTCATTTTCTTGTGCTACGGTCCAGTTATCTATCCATATGTTTAACGGATACTGTTACTGTTACAGATATGATGGCCACATTAAACATATCTCAGGAATTTTGTTTTGGCATTCCTGTGAATGGTTATTCTGATACCATTTGCATGGGTTCTTTGAGATTTTTTAGTTTATATGGACTAAAACTCCACTCTTTGCTTATTGCAACACACATTCTCGTACTAACAGTAAGAAATATAGTAATAATCTTTGGAAAGCAGTGGTTTTTGGAAAATGTATTTTAATTTCATACGGTTTAATCACAATGAAGTTTTTTTAGAAGCTCGCATTCTTCAGGCACATCTTGCATAGCAGACTGTGCACTTTTAGATGATAATGTGGGAAAGTTAGAAATTATGCATGCCGCCATAAGAAATTGTCAATAATATAATCAGTACATGCCATACTCTTAATGACATAGGTACATAAGATTATTTCTTGAAAGGCACTGCGTCTCCACCAAGTTGATGGTGTGCTTTATTGACTTTAAGAGACCTTGTTAGTGACAAGTGCCTTCCATTTAGTATATCTTGAAGATAGGTAAGCTAACACTACAGCAAAGGCTAGGCTTGTACTAAGGTAAACTACACTTGTGGCCTTACTGAACCATCTTGCTAGCAAAAACTCACCACAAAGTTCCAGAAATATTAAATATATATTTCTCATTGGGCATCCCTTTGATTTGGAATACACGAGTTACAACTTTCTCTTTTTTCATTGGTTATTCGCCCTTACGACATACTTTATAAGCTTCTTGGAAGATATCAAAAAGCCATGAAGTTGAGCCTCAGCAGTCATTCGCTGTGTTTAAGCGAGTTTGCCTGTCTTTATATTGTCGACAAGACAAATATTTTCATATACAGCTAGTTAGGAACAATATTGTTATAATGGCAGAATTCCGTTCTATCATTTTTCCTGTCATTAACGTTGAAGGGAAGTATTATGGGTGATTAAAATTTAACCGATCGAATACAGGAATCTTATAATGATGCGGTTTTTCTGTTTTAGTGAAGACGACTATAGGCTGTTCACGGTAAAGTGAGCACTTTTGACCCCCTAGTTATTATTTTTATTTTCAGCCATTTCTTATCCTTTAACTAACTTTTTAAATATATTTTTCCATGCAAGTAATAATTACATAGTGTATATTCCACCACACTCGGAAGTTAACGTCTAGGGCTAAAATAAAATAAATTTATTGACTATAATTCCAAATGAGAGGACTTTCAAAAGTGCTCACTTTACCGTGAATAGCATATAACAATTGTTACCAATGCAATTTTATGGATTCCTTTTACAATCTAAAACTGGTATTTTGCAGGCTTAAATACTAGAGTGGTGTGTTGTGATGCTATGCTTTTCAAGGTGCAATGAACACTTGTCCCACTAAAATACAATGAAATTAGAAGATATCGCTTATGGCAGACACGTTTTCAATCACGTTGTGTTCGTTTGAAATGGAAGAGTTAGATTGGCAATGTGATCTGTAGACGTTTGAAGGATGCCATTATAAACTATAAAGCTGTTGACTGTGTTGGAGTAATGATGAAACTGTTTTACTACTCCTCCAAAAATAAGAGATGATATTTTACTAAACTTGTGTCATATTCATAGATTTAAAATCTTACAATTTTCCCTTTTGAACACGTTTTGCAACGTGAAATACATTCCTGATAGTTTCATCATACTGTAATATTTCGAATTTTGCCCAGTCTTCAGCGCGTGTCTATATGTTTCCACGCAAATCGTAATTTTCTTGAACTGATTCACACTTATTGCAAGAAGCAGGACTGTCATCTCGGTATACTCTACATTGTCTATGATATAGGCATATGAGTGAGGCTACCTTGCAAATACCTGTGTGCAAACGATTTTTAAAATATGCTGCATTGCACGAAGGCAAAATAAAATTCATTAAACAATATAAATAAATAAGAAAGAAATGACGACAGGGTAAATACCGCCAAAGTTAATGTGTACTTAGTTGGATCTATTGCGTACTCTTATACTGTATAAACCTACCTTCCTGATGGCTATTTTGAGCGGGCTATTATAGGAGTCTCGGAGTTACGAGTCTTCCTCTCGTATCTCCACGCCAAGAGGATAAGCTCGGGCGATCGTACCAATCACGATCGGCGTTCAATCCCGATACCTCGCAGGAGTCACGTGTCACGTTCTCGTCGCAGCGACGCGTATTCACTGTTACTGAGACGTCGAAAAGATACTTTCATCACTTTCACAATTGCTTTCCAACAGTACGTACAAATCTGGTTCTGGATATCAAATATAACGCAGTTGTAGTGAATAATTACTTGAACTTCATTCATTTACCTCAAGTGTTGTGTGTGGCTGAGAAGAGAGCGTTATACTTGTAGCCAGATAGTATAGCTGCCTCGGCCCATGCCTTCCTAAAGACTGTTTGGGCACATCTCCATCATCGAGCACAGTGGCAATGTACAAAAAAAAAGTTTAGACCCAAAACCTTCGTATTCGTTGCTAAAGCATTCCCTCAATCTTGGGTCCTCCTGCTCTGCGTTCCAACGGTTTCTCGAATCAGAATAAACACCCGTTCCAACATTCTTACACGTATTTTTCCTAGAGCGGTTAGGCGTAGAAAGCAAGTAATGAATTTCCAACATGAGACTGTTAATACTGCCGCGAATGTTTCACAATAATAAGTCAGTTATTTTTAACACAAGTTTTCAGTTTAATGTAATAATTTCTGGGGAACGTTTTTACTATTATTGATACATTTTGTATTTATGCTGTCAAACTCTCAGCCAAAGCCAATGTAAATACCTCAAGCCCATGTAAATTTGGTGCGGGATATACAATTTCAAAATAAAAAGTGAAACTGAAGGAATTGTAGCACTTTCAACCTCTCCCGCCATTGTGTAGGCCGCTAATTTGAACTGTATAGCATATCATGGGATACCGTGGATTTTTGCTAGAACTTGGTGTTTCCTGAAGACAAGTATAGCAAAAAAACACGTCTACTGACGCATCCCTTTGTAATTGGTCTGCTACTCTTGCTGGACCGCGAGTGTACATGTCATTATGTGTTCCTTCATACAGTCATATATAAATGTATATAAAACTGTATAATCATATATATAATTATATGTATGTAAACATGTATAACTCTCTATATATGTGTACATAACTATATATATGTAAATATATATAACTATACATGTTTATATAACTGTATAATCATACAGTTATATATATATATACATATATATATATATATATATATATATATATAACTGTATAATGGAATATATATATAATTACTTAAATGTTTAAATACATACATATACCTATCAATTTTTCAGTTGAGGGATTTGGGCGGCTCTTGAGAGCCGATGAGGGTGAAATGAGGGGAGAATGGAGCAGAGCCGGAATTCAAGGGCGGGGGAAACGGGAGATCCTCGAGAAAACCCGCCGACTAGCGGCATCGTCCAGCACAAGTGCCACTTGCGAAAATCCGGGAGTGACCCGACCGGGGATTGAACCCGGTTCGTCTTGGTGGAAGGTGAGCAGTCTAACCGCTCAGCCACCGTGGCCCCAATAACTTTGGACATAGCAAATAATCATTATTTTAGATTTTTGCTCAAAATACACCAATGATTTGGGCTATTTTATTGTTAAGTGAGCATAGATGTAAAAAAAATAAAGAATATCCCTAGAAAAGTGCATATCAAAACATAAAGAAATATGTTTGAAATTAATTTTTGTTTTGTAAGTTACAGGTTTATTGTTGTACAGCAGCTTTCTTTTAAACGACCTTACATATTTACGAAACTATTTGTATTCACTTAAAATTTGTACGTTGAGACTGCACGAAGGAAAATACTTGATTTCATATACAGTGAAATCTCCATTATCCGTCAGTCTCGGGACCGTCACAGTGACAGTTGAGAGAATAGACGGATAATAGGAATGTCCCCCCCCCCTTTTTTTTTCTCAAAGACATGACAGATTACTAGTGATAATAATGTATACGATATTTAGCACTATATTTTAAACAGGTAGCAATCAATAGAAGTATTTACAGCACAGTATGTATTTGATATTAAATATTGTACACTTATGTTTATTGTGTTGATAAAATAACAAAATTGAATACAATACTATTATGTATATGTTCAGTAGTATAATCATACGTAAAATAAATCTGTCATTTTCCTTTGTTGCAATACTCCACCGGCTTTTGTTGCTGCCGTGTTGCGTATCTTACGTAGGAGTAATATCTGTGTAGCGTCTGCCTCTTCTTGTTGCTCGTACCATTCAATGCACTTGGAAAACATGTTTTCAGCGTCACTGTGGCTAATTATGTTGGGGCAATTCTTGAGTGTATCATCCTCTTCTTCTTCACTTAAACATTCTACCTCCGATGTGGCAGTTAATACAAGTTCCTCATCATTTAATATTTCAGAGCCTCTGTCAAATCTCTCAACTCCCAGCCATTCACTTACTTCACCTATTGATGTGTTTTCTCCACCTGGATTCCCTTGACACAGAAGTAAAATTTCCTCATAATTTCCAGATTCGTTTATGGCCTCGTTCTTGTTTACAGTCTCAGGCCACAGTTTGTTCCAGCCCTTTTTTTAATGTTTCTTCTGGTATATCTTGCCAGGCTTCAGCGACATTAAAAATTGCGTCTTTAATAGTGTATGACCTCCAAAACTGCTTTACACTTATTAATTCATCCCTAACGCAAACAACGTTTTGAATAAAGTATTTTCGATAACGTCGCTTCATGCTTTCAATAATACCCTGATCCATGGGCTGAAATAGTGGGGTAGTGTTAGCAGGCAAAAATTGGCACGTAATTTTTCCATCGTTAGTTTGTAAGTCATGAGAAGGATGAGTCGGTGCATTGTCCATTAATAACATGGCTTCTTCAGGCAATCCGATCGATTTTAAATGTTATTTTACATTTGGCACTAACACACTGTGGAAACACTCATTAAATATATCCTGGCTCATCCAGGCACTTTTTTGAGCATAATATTTGGCAGGTAAGACGTTTAAATTCATATTATTGAAAGCTCGAGGCTTTTTAGATTACCCAATGATCAGTAAAGGAAACCTATGTCTACCATTTGCATTCGCACAGACCATAACAGTTATGCGGTCTTTTTGCATTTTAAAACCAGGTGCAGATTTTTCCGATAAGGAGGCTAAGGTTTTCATGGAAAGTGCTTTCCAATTTAGGCCAGTTTCGTTACACTTGTAGACCTGCTCTCTGACCAAATTTCTATATTTTATTTCTTTCATTAGTTTTTCTCGATATTCTACAATGATTGTACTATCAGCGCTTAGTTTTTCACCCGATATGACCAACTGCCTTATGCCATGTAGACCCTTAAATTTATCTAGCCAACCCATACTAGCCGTAAATTAAGGATACCCATCAAGCTTCTTGTTCATCTCGATGGCTTTAGCCATTATTTGGTCCCAGAAACTGGTATCCCTTGACTGTGGGCTTAAATGAACCACTGATACATTACTGTATCCAGTTGGTTGGTCCAGTTTTGCCGGCTTCATCATTCTTCTTAGTTTGACATCTTCGTCTGTCGTTTGCATTTTTGAAACATGACTTTCGTTTTTATCTGCATCTTTCTTAATATCATTGTTTGTCGTCCGCCCGATTCCATACAGCGGAGCGATACTCGTCGCGCTTTCTCCTTTACGCAGTCATTTTATAATTTTTAGTTTTTGAGAAAGTCCCAATACAACACGTTTCCGTTTCTCAGATATTTTTTAACACAGTACACTTTGACAACAAACTGAGGTCAATGACTTGCTGACTAAGTGACTACCGCAACTGAACTGACTAGGAATGGGAGGGCGGATGAGTGAGGTAGGGTGGTGAGGAAGACGGGACGATTCTACGAAGTACATATGTAGGTGATACATAAACAACAAACGTGAGTCATTCGCATTCCGCACCGCACAGAATGTATTTTTACTGGGTATTCATTGACAAAAGTATGTACTACAGTACAGTATACGTATTGTGAAACTCAATAATGTGCTTAATTTTATCTAATGTGAAGCGAGAAAAAAGCTATTTAATTTTTAGTTCATGAAGTTTGTTTTTTGTATCCAATTTTATTATTTTTCTTGTCGTGTCAGTTTACGGACGGTTAAGAGAAACTCGCGGTTAAAAGGGTGACGGTTGACCGAGACTCCACGTACGTCGTACATGGAGCCAACTACTTGCGTCGGTGGCGCTGCCGCGCGCATCGTTTTTGGATTCACTCCTCCGTAAGGTGGCCTGCTCCTTGGCCGACTCGGCTCCCCTCCTGTTTTCCCACCACATTTACCTTTCTCGATTACCCCTCCATGTACGTCAGTTTTTTTTTTTTTAATTGAGGGGCTAGTTTAAATAAGTTGTTACACGTCTTGTGCAGCATTGATTCTACCCCTTATTCTACGCCTGAGAAGAAGACCGTCGGGTTTACGCCTGCTAGAGCTAATATAAATTGTAATATGAGGGTGCTATGAGACGCCGTTTAAATAATGTAGTTGCGTGAGCGGCTGATTATGCTGGAGCTTGTAAAACGGTGAGCCGTGGTCGCAGCTTTTCATTTGTGGGTCAGTTTAGTGTTTTTAAATAATTGCGTGGCGTAGTATTGTGTTTGTCTTGGGTTTTGCATTGAGTTAGATTTTTTCTAAATTCTGGTTTTGGAAGTCTGCCTAAATTGTAGTTCCAGGCTAACTAATGTCTTGCTTCTCTGTATAGGTACAGTTACTTTACGTATTGTGTATTGTGTTTGTCTGCTGCCCAATCATTTACTTGAAGTTTGATTGTCACTACTGTGATACCACGACTTACGCGTTGGGCGTAGTCTGTTAAAGTGTTCTAATTGTCATCGTCGATTATTTTTTTCGATGGAGCTATGGTTAGGGTCTACGGACTGCCTCCATCAATTCACTATTTCAACGTAATATTTTATTTTAGATTTTAACTTGTATTTTCACGTAAAGGAGACTGGGCCTAGAGCGCTGCCCTCCTTTAGTCAAATTGCTCCACACCTTGAATTTATGTTGCCTTCAAAGTAACTATTTGTATTTTAGAAACGTTTTAATATTATTCTGCTAGTTTTTTCAATTAAATATTTATTGTATATTTTGGAGTAACGTAATACTTTTGAATAAGCAATTGCCCAGCAATTTAATCTTTTGTATTTTTTGTCAACACAGTTACTTTTTGATATTTTTAAATCTTTTACACTACTTGACTTGTTTGCCAGTTAAATATTTATTGTACTTTTGAGCTACACAAATACTTTGAATAAGTAATTTAATATATTTGTATGATTATTTTTATCTATATTTTTGCATTGTAAGTCTTTGGCGTTTAGAATTTTACATGTCATATTTTTTGTAATTCTTCAATGAAAATGTTTAATCCTAAGGTGCTGCTAACTAATAAAATATTCTGAAATTACAGAGCTTGAAAGTGACGTATTTGCATTACTTCTGCTACGGCACAAAGTTAAGTGAGACATTTGTCTCATTTATAGTTATAGATTCGATGAAGCGTCAGAAATTCGGTATCGGTTATTTTGTGCAGATCGTTGCTTTTGTAGGTCTCTTTTTCCTTAAAATGATCATATTATAAAACCAGAGTGTCTCTCAGCCAAAGACGACAACGTTTAAAGTCATAAACATGGCTTAGTTTCCTGCAGAAGAAAACTGATTAAACGAAGTCAAAACAAAAACCAAAGCTCATGTTTCGTANGCCAAAGACGACAACGTTTAAAGTCATAAACATGGCTTAGTTTCCTGCAGAAGAAAACTGATTAAACGAAGTCAAAAAAAAAACCAAAGCTCATGTTTCGTAATGGGCAGATAAAAATATAAAGCATTTAATAGATTCAAGTAGCCAAGCATTTCAACCAGAATTTGACAAGTGTTTGAGGAAAGAACGCTTAGTGAAGCAAGTGCAACATATGTAGCTTATACCGAAACTTTTAAAGGATACCACAAGAAACCTGTTATTTGGTTATGTGACTTGTGCGTATTTGTTTATACATGCTGATATCTACACATACAGAAATTTGTACGATATGTGGGATCCACTTCACATGTGGGCTAGAGACACTAAAATAATAAAAAAAACTTCCTAAAAACTTGTTTCCGAGTTAAGGCTCCTGCCTACCTGGAACTTATTTCCGTGTTTGATGTCTAGAAGCGTGGGAACGATAAGGTCGGCACTGCTACGTGTATCAAGCGCATCATCGCCGCTAAGCGCAGGGCTCTTAACTGACATGTAGTGTTCTCGTCGTGCTGCGTGTACCTATGGAACTTTCAGCGGTGACCCTATTATTTTATTAGTGGAAAGTCTGTAGGACGTAGCAATGCAGAGTCCTTGGATTTGTGTATGTATCTGACACGTATATTTGGAGTTAAAACTCTTTAAATAAAAGTCTTTTTGGCCATATTAGAGAACTCTGAAAAGAGGTTTCTAACGTGCGTGACGTCTTGAAAGCACTCAACAATCCTCATCTGAAGTGTGTGTTCTTTCGTAGAACAGCATATTGGATGCATATTTAAAAGTTTTGTGAAAAGAACGTTTATCACAGACCCCTTGCAATCAAGTTCAAGCGCCCGTTAGACGGGGCACTTAAAGTCCCGTTTGTAATGTGGTGCTGCCTATCACAAAATGAACAGCTTCAGCCTGAATGCATGGCTGTAGTCGTACTGAAGACTGTCGCGTTATTTCAAAAAAACCAGTTGTTTGTCGAGTAGGTTGGTAGCCTTCATAGATGATGTGTTTCTGTTTTGAGAATGGGCGTTGCATTCTCATTTGTTATCAAGTAGCGTCACAAATGAAAATGCAACCAATTTAATGCTAGTGATCGTGCAGTCCAGCCAATAGGTCCTGCACGACACATATATTTCTTCGGAAACTTTTCATTCATGAAATTGCCTACTATTTGGCTGAAGAAGTGCGGTACACCAACATGAATAAACCACATGTGACCCATATAAGACAACAAGTTCATGCAAATAGTTATGTTTGGCCTGTTTATCTCCCAACAAGAAAAACAGGTCTGATTAGATTGAGCTGGCGTTGGTGCAAGGACTGACGAATAGCACGTGAAGTTTCTGCAGCTCAATGATAAGTATTATCAAAATTGAAGATTCCATCTCTGGTTAATCCAGCTTAGTTGGTCAATAATACGGTGGTTAATAAAAACTGAATATATTGAATACTGAAGACTTAAACCAAGTAAAAACGTTGACACGCGGAAGAAAATCATCGTTTAGAGTTTGCGCCCGTTGAGCATGGCACGGATAAAGCAGTTTCTGTTGCAAAACTCTCCAAAGTTCTCTACTACTGCAGTTCTTCTGGTACTAGTGTCCGCAAAGACGCTGCAAAATCTGCTCTTTGAGATTAACATGTCAAATACTTAATAGGTTTGCGAAGGTTTGTCACTCGTTTTATAAATGAACCTGTATCTTGTAGGCGTCCATGTAATAACTGAAATGTTTTCTTGTCAGGGAGATGTCTGCTAGGGAAACTATCTGCATTAAATTCCGCGAGCCCATACATCAATTAGACGCATTCCATTTACTGGTTTGTTACAGTATATTCAAGATTACTTTAAACATTGCTGAAGCCCTGCCAAAGTTCTACTTTTATAGTATTCTTCCGCAAACAGAGCTTCAAAATCACACTAAAGAGACAACTGAGGTTAGTCATTTGAATAGGAACTATTTCCTACAAGGCAACACCAACACGCATATTCATATTAACTACAGACGTAATATTATAATGCATAGAGAAAATATAAGTAAAGGTTCCATTTCATCAAAAATTAAATGATCTTTGTAAGCATAAGTTTAAAACGTTTTGGATACATTACATATTTAGGAGACAATCAGCGCGTCATACATGGGGTGATGTTTCTAAGATTTTATTTGAAGTGTGAAGAAACCATGAATAGACTGTACATCAAAGTCAGATTTAAGCACAGTATCAACTGCTATTGTCAGGACCAACAGGAATAATCCTTAGCATACTTAGTAAACAGATCGACAGGTATCGAATACGTGGCTTTAATTGGGAAACAAGTTAAAACATGTCACATGTTTACATGAACTGGTTTCATTGTTGTAATGCCTCCTGTGCATCGGCGAAGTGGCTTCCAAGTTACAGGGTCAGTCGTTAATGTATTCTAACCTGGCGTGAGCAGATTTTTTAGGAAAAGTAAATAGGGAAACATACTGTGTATACGATTTAAGGGTCTCCTGTGATTTCAGAGGGTGGTAGATGTCCCAGGAAGTGGAGAGTGGACATGTTATGCACCGATAAATTGGTAATTACCTACGAGTAAGCAACGTGAAGTAACACACATGCAAATGGCTACAAGGTAGGTAACTTTAGAAGACTGTGTTAGAGAGAGTACACCTCTACATTCATTAAATTGGGGTTTGGCCACCTCCCATTGCTTACAATTTTGTAACGCTCCGCTTAAATAAATTTGACATGGCGTGTTAGTAATCAAAATGCACAAATCAATAAAGTAATGTCACCTTAGTAGTATCCGCTATCCTCGACCGGTACCTGAGAAATCATTAGTGGGAACGAAGATTATTGGAAGCCTGGGATGTAGGCAGTCTATACCACTGTTGTGTATGATGTGTCAACTGACGACCTTGCTCATGGTGGTAGTAGGATGAGAGAATAGAAACTAACATCAATATCGAGTATTGGTGCTTTATTTGGAATGCCACTGTTTACATTATTATTATAGCATATGCTCCTAGTTCGATGCGCCCTTCTCCACAAATACACGAATGCAGCATTCATATTGTAAACGATTATTTTTTCCTAAGAGATCCTATCATCATAACACTAGTTTACAAAATAGGCTCTCAAGACCACCCAAATCTCTCAACTCAACTCAACTAGTTTACAAAAATTAAAACAAATATAAATTGCGATGCAAATGTAAACGAAAATAATTGGCCTAATTTTATTTTATAATTTATACTATCTTTTACCCGCGGCTTTGCTCGCGTGATTATAGTAACAAACTTATAGAGAGAAATAACGGTATTTGTTAGTAGACAGACACTGATCATAAATACAGAACAGATCACTTACGATGTAATTTTTTGGTGCTAGAATCGCTATTTTACATAGCCACTGGTCGTCATTTACATTTCTTTGTAGATCTGGGTAAACGCTAGCAATCAGTTACGTATCGCTCGGCTCCAAATTACTAATATCCCCCCTTAGTAACACACAGCTCTCTACATCTGTTTCTAACCACCCATCTCCTATTTTCAATAGTGTATCAGCATAATGTCCTGTATCAACATCATTGTAGAGGTGCACTCTCATATTTGTCGTCAAACTGAATTTCTTGACATTTGCCCATAAGCTTGACGACTTTAGACAGGCTTTGATTTTATCTGCAGGTTGTGACCCTCTGAATCACCGGTAGAGTTTGGTCGAAGTCATCATCCAGTAATACAACCATTCCTCTTATAATGTCTGTATTGTTTCGTATATCCTGTAGAGTTCGGTTCAGGGCCTTGTGTGACATTGTGCTTTCGTCCCACACTAACAACTTACGTTGTACCCCGAGCGCTATTTTTACTGAAACATTTTTCCTGAGGGAATGAGATATTTTTTGCTATTAAAAGTAGCCTATGTCACTTCCGGGCCCCCCAACTATCTCTGTGCAAAAATCACGTCGATCCGTTGTGACGTGAAAGACGGACAAACAAACACACTTTCGCATTTATAATATTAGTTAGGATTCTTCTCCTTGCAGTACATAGTCAAGTCCACATCGCGCATGTGTCTTCGTTCTGCAGGAACTTCCACCCGTGGGACAGGACTTGAAAATATTATCGTCATCACGAGTTGACTTTCCCTTCTCACAGTCGTCTATACGTTGGACGTAGGTGGATAACATCTTGTTGTCCGCAAAGTCATTAGAGACGGGGCAAGTTACTCAGAGAAGTAGGAGCGGGTAAGAGACCAGTCATGGTCTGTATGAAGAAACCATCCCAGTATTAGCCTGCAGTGAATTCGGAAAGTGGATTTCGGAAAATGGAAATTAGGATAGCAGATGTGGTAATATTTCCCGGGTCTTTCAGAATGAGTCAAGTGTGTTACCACTGCGACACCTCACTTGCTCATATGTTGAAGTATTTCTTGAATTTGCTCTTGTAGCATCTTAAAATGTGACGCAATACCACTCTTCTTACTATCTGGGGAAATATTTTCTTACGCACAAATTATGTACGTTTTTTTATTTCTACTACTTGCGTATTAACGTATTTGTAGTTCCCCGTGAAGCTGTTTTTATAGATATTGCATAATCTTGTTAAGATATAACCCCATCCTCATTGATGTCTTTTAGACTATCTTTGAAAAATTAAAGTTACATTTACCAAAAGAAGTAGGTTAAAACCTAGATAGTATTAAACATTTATAAACCTTTGTCTACTAAGGACTGTGATAAGGATATAATTTATGCGTCACTTTTATAGAAACTACTTACCGTAAACACATTTTAATTTCAATGCATTCTTCCAGTACACGCTATTTTTATGGTACATATGTGTTTGGAATGACGCACAAGATTATCGTCAAATTGTTTATTAGTGGTGACCTCATTATGTTTGGAGGCGATAGCGCTGTAACAATTCCTCTGCTCTTAGTATTTATAGTCATGTGATGTTGATTCGATAAAAAGTATTTTTTCATAAATTGATAAATAATAAAAATTCTATCAAAATTGTGCCAAATAATTAAGCAACCACAAAAACAGTGTTTTAAAACAATGTTAACTAAACCCTAAATGTACTGTATATTATATGTTTAATATTTAACGTTGATTTTAATAATCGTTTACAATTAAGAATGCATATATTGTAAGTCGTTGTCATTTCTATAAATTGTAATTTCTTTACTTGGGTAAATTGAATTAGTTGAGAGATTTGGGCTGTACCCATGTTTTGTAATTTCTTGGATTACACTTAATAGTTATAATAATTTAAAAGTACAGATGGGTGTTCGAACAAGTATAAAGCATGGCATATTACCTCAATTATTTTGGAAGAATAATTTCTGCCTACCCTTCTCAGTGAACTGAGCGCAGAAGTCGTTCTAAATGTTTACCATTACTTACGTTTGGTCGAAAGGTATGATTCGCGTTGTTTACAATCTACACTGAACTCCGATAATTTCATAATGATGCAGCTGCCTATAAACGAAAAGAAAATTGTCTGTTACGTTATACCGTGTGTTATGCAAATGTCTGTCCTGAAAGGTGTCTCATTAAATATCATAACTTATTTACTGGAACGGATTCAACAGGCATTCCACAATCATTTTCTCAAATCACATGAAGCACCGTACTCTTTGGCTTTGTCGGTTTCGTGTAAGTGGTGTACAACTGTTAGGCGATAATGCTTGAGTGTACCCTTTCCAGCGCATGTTGACATAGTCTTCTGTGTATGGCTGCTGCGTTAATTTACATTTTTAGTCATTCTGTTTTTTTGTAATCGTACTTCGAATGCCTCGCTCATTTCTGTGTGCGAACTGAAGTTTATGTATGTCTCTTCTCTGGGAGTTTTCCAACCAGATATACGTCCTTTAAAAGTTTCACGGGTTGCTTAAATCGAACTAATTTTTGTTTATGGTGTCTTAATGTAAACACTTCTTCATCTGTAGAGTACGTCGTCATGCATATTCAAAATAAGTAGCCACTCAATGCAGGATTCCAGTGAGCTGATTTGATGCATCGGCATGAGACCGCTGACTAGATGTTCTCTCTACCAGCACAATATACTTGACCCAGAGAATTCAGTTTTATTTCAGATGGTCAAAATAGCACACAAACAATTGAAAATGTAAGAGTATAAGTATCTTAAATTCTCAATTTATGAATATAAGTATTTTCATAATATTCCCAAATATTGACTACAACTTCGTAACCCTACAAAAGAGATACTACATTATTGTGGTTCTTGCGTAAAGAAGTTATTTTTTAGTTTCACTTGTTTCAACGTCTCCGGGTTTCATTTTTCCTTTAAAATATTTTTATTTGGCCTAGTTGTTAGCCATTCTCTGTAAACTACAGAAAATAATTCAAATTATCACTACGTTTGTTGATTCCCCGTCTGTAAGACTTCTGAATTTATATTTGTTTTGCTCCGTTCTGTCTGTAAATTATTTAGCTTTGGCAACAATATTACGCCGAACAAAAAAAGACTATTTGCTGTACTTGACACTGCGGTTTAAACTCTTCAAAGGCCCGCCTACCAGGCGATATTTTCCACATTTGAGGCCAAGAAGCACAGGGGCGATAATGGTTAAACTGCTACGCCCATCAAGTGTGCCATCGTCACTAAATGCAAAGCTCTGGGCTGGCATGTAGTGTTCTCGTGCAGGGTGTACCTACTGAACTTTAAGAGGTGACACTGTCATTTTATTAATGTTAAGTCTGCAGCAAGCTTTCCTGCAGGGCACGATAATTATCTTTTTGCTTACTATCCGGAGGAAAGATATGCTTATGATATGACTTTCCTGTCTGTGTGTGTGTTGTGTTCGCCCCTAAAATTTGTGAAGCCGTCAACCGAATTTTACCAAACTCGGTAACACATAAATGACTTAGTATGGACATCTGACATTCTATAGTTTAGACCATGATGGATACTTATTTTCAAAATTGCTGTCATTTTATAATTTAGGATGCTATGTCATATCTCGGCAACAGTTTAATCGATTTAAAACAAATTTGATATGTTAACGGTGCATCAAGTAAAAAATGAAATTAGAGATGGATATCGTTATTGATTAGTAATTTTGAAAGATAAGAAAAAAATTAAGATTTTACATCATACCTAGTAAACTACTAAACCGATCCCAAACCAAATTTTGCATGTAGGTAAAAATATGGTACGCCATGTAACTATATGCTATTTGAATACATAAAGTATTTATTGTCAAAATGGTGGTTAAATCAATATTTTTAGTTAGTTTTCTATACCCGTTCTACCAATTTCGATTAAACTTTGTATGCTCCAAGTATTTATTACAAACATAAAATAATATACATGTCTACCATTTTGTAAGATAGTTTCTTATGAATAAATAAAGTTTTTATGTCATATCTCGGGGATTAAAGAACTGATTACCACTAAATTTTTATCATAAGTAGTGCTGCTGTAAGGCATGAAAACTTGTATGATTATATTGACTCATATATATAATTTTCAAAATGTTTTCTCTGTAAATATTTTTGGTTAGTAAAAATTGTCAGCCAAAATATTAGACTGAATGAATACAAACGAAGTTGATACTCCTAATCCTACCTCTTTAATGCAGTTTGCATTCCAGCTTATAGTACGAGCGATCTGGGTTCGAGTCTTGGGTAAAACACATGTGCATTTGTAATGTCTCACTGTACTAGCATATGTTTCTGGATCCATCTCTAATGATATCTCTGTCAACAAGACGCCAAGGCTTACCAACAATCTACGAGTTTTAATAACTTCATAAATACTTATTTGCATCCGTTTAGAAAACAGAAGGTTCATTAATTATATAGGCAATTTCTTGTTTTGTATGTATCTGACGCGTGTATTTTGAGATACAGCACTTTGAAAATTCCTATTTTAGCTATATTGGAGTACACTGAAATAGTGTTTGAAATGTGCGTAAGATCGTAAAGTGATCAAAAGGCCTCGTTTGAAGTGCGTGTTATTTTCGAAGATCAGCACACTGGATGCGTGTTTATTAGTTTCGTGGAAGAACGTGTATTTAAAAAACTGTGCAGCGCAGTTAGAGCGCCAGGTGGCCAGGCCTCTTGAAATATCTAGACTCAAGAAGAAATTGTCCGCTAGTAAGCGTTGGTACTGAACTACTTGTGTCTTGTTATGCAACAGGGAGCTAATGCCGTAAGTTGGTTGTAACACTCCGATAGTTTGAATATTTGTTATTCCTCAAGTGGAGGAAATTTGAGCTGATTTGCTGGCGATGATGAGCGTGTTTACTGTTTCTCCACCCACACCAAGCCAGTTTTTCGGTTATTTCCAACTCTACCTACATGTGTATTTCATATGGAACTGAGATTAATAAAGAAAATTTAATTTTAAAAGGAAACATTGCATTCTTTGCAATCATATCAGCTACAACAAAATTTTCTGGACAAAGTATTTTCTCTCGAATTATTTAATTAATGCCTCGTATACCTGATCACTATGATATATTGTTTAATAAAGTGGAAGCTGCCATTAACATGCCCATCAAGCTTTCATCGGATATGATAGAGACTTCTTTTTGTTAATACGTAATATACAAAGTGATTGCAAGGTTGAATCTGGTGTTTTCAATGCATTTCCTGGTTGCAACGAGACGTGAGGAATCTCTGTGGTCAATAAATTATTTTCTCAGAAACATGTCACTTGATGTTCTTGTTTGAGGGAATTCAATCCGAGTCTTTAACGTATTTACGACACAGTATTTTAGCGAAAAGAGAATTGTTATTTTCTAAGCTGGAAATACTTCAGCCACAAAGATTCACTCTCTGCAGACGCACTTGCTCACAAGTTGTGAAATGGATGGGCTGAAATGATGTCATGGGTTTTCCACTCATGATGGTCAATAATTTTGTAGCAAAGGCACTTCTTAAAATGTACAGATATAACATCTTTGCACGATATAAAAAAACTAATACACATAACAGGTAGGGAAACGTACTTCAATTCTCTACATTTTGCAGACGTTGTCGAAATGGCAATGATGAGAGTATGGACTAACAGCCATAGAAAACTAATATTGCTACTGAAATTACCGCTAACATTACTGGTAACATTACATCTAAAACTGATATTAATATTTCTTTTAACATTTCGGTTATAATTGTTATTGATATTTATTTTAAAATTTATATTAAAATTGTTGTTTTCATTAGAAAGGTCATAATTGCTTTGAAAACCTGACTGCACTATTTTTTTTAAGTAGAGGAGTTGGAAACAAAATTGTGCGCATTTATTTGCCAAGAAGGAACCATTGCATCAAAAAAAAAATTTTATTGTACAGACAAAACAGAAGAATATTTTAAGAGTTTCCTTTACAAAATTATTTGTGTGCAACAGCTATAACAGCTTAGAAGCGTAGAGCCATTATGATACATTATCGGGCTGTTTACGCATTAATAATTCATTTTGTTTATACGTTAATATTTCAAATGCTTTTCGCGGCACTGTATTACCAGGAAGCCAACATGCTCATCACAGTATACAGGAAGCCACAAGGATGCCACCGTATTTGCTCTAAATCACGAACGTTGCGACGTGGAGAAAGCTGGCGTTGCAACTGGTAACACAAATGTTCCATGGACGAACAATCTGTTGACCAGGCAGGCTAAATAAATAATGAGAAATGACGAAAACACTCCTGGGGATGCCCAGCTGTGTGCAGACCAGCGTCATCTTGCTGGGAAGTAGCTCCTGGACAGGAAGCACGTGTAGCCACAGGATGTGTTCAGCATACTACTGCACACTCGATGGCCCTCGCGACACTACCAGCGGTGAACGGTGGTCGCATGTGATGGCTGCCCAGACCATCGCGCCAGTAGGAGGACACACATGCCGCAGTAAACTGGCGCAGGGATTGTAATCCTCCGAACTTAACGAACGGCGGACAGCCGTTCCCAAATAAAATCATGATTATTCTCTAGTCCGTAGCATTTCCATATTGCTCTCTGCTGACGCCACTGCAAACAAAGGCGGTGATGTTGAAGTGTTAGTGCTAGAACACATAAACGTTGTTGCAATGTGTTAGTCTGGAAATGCTTCTGGTGGAGATATGGTGTTTTAGTGAATCTGCCATTTGTCACTAAAATGTGAACAATAAACTAATGTGTCTGTGTTAGTGTTTAACAGTGAAGCGGTAATTTCTCCTGATAATATATCGTCGTCAACCAGAACAGGTCCGGTATGTATATTTACAATTTGCTCTAGTTTTCATGTGAAGTCCGAAGAGCTGTAATGGCGTATAATTGGGAGCAACATCCACCCTGCCTCTCGCAGCCCTGTTGATCGGCCTCTCTCAAACTCCGTCAGTTATTCGTATGACTATCTCGTACATGATCTCGGCAAGCATGTTGCTCATAGCTTGTCGCATTATATGTGTTATTCTGAAGACTGTTCAAGTGAAGAGCGATGGCAGCGCCCACCTACCACATGTGCATAATATCGCAAGAAACATCATCGTTTATGTAACATTATCGATGTGGCTGTTTATCAACTTTCACTGTTACTAAACGATTTTAAACGAGTACACAACTAGTTTGGCATAGTGGGTATTATTTAATTTGTAAATATTAAAAAAATGTATATATTAATAACAGTGTAACTGGTTGTATAATAATACAAATAAATTATATTATGAATCCGTGATTTCATAGTTACATTTATCATAATTTGTAACCATCTGGTGATGTGAATTTGGCCAAAACTTTATACATTGTTTATACATACAATGAACTACATAAAATAGTATAATGTGTTCGTCCAAAGTTTTGCGATTGGGCGCATAACATATTCTAATTTGTCCCACTATTTTAAATGATCAGTCGAGTTTAAAGATTATTCAAACAAGAAATGGTTCAGTTTTAATTATTGTAATATCACAACTTGGAAAAGTATATTTAGTGAGCATAATAATTTTTGTTCGTTTGTGCAGACATATTTAAGACTTTACTGGAATATATTTTTTATTAAAGCTTAATTTTAATAATCTCTAAATTCTTTCAGGGATGTGTACTCTATGGGCGAGAGGTCTGGGGACTTTGCTGGCCAAGGAAGTATGTTGACATATCGAAGGAAGGCCAGAGATACCCATTAGGGCCGGAAGTTATCTTGCTGGAAAATTGTGTTGTCAACTTGCACCAGGAAGGGGAACGCACATGTGGTCGCAGAGTTCCCTGTGGACGTATAGCTGCGCCATTACAATATTTTCAATCACCATAGGGGAGGTGCGGGAATCACCATTGGGGCGGTGTGCCGATCTACCTTAAAGCGTGAATCACTGCGCTGGCCATCGGCTCTCAAGACCTCGATGTTAAGAGCCACCCAAATCTCTTCTCTCACTCACAGCGCTGGCCAGGATCTCTCCAGATTCAAATTCGGCGGTCGTCTGTATCCAGACAGAACCGTGATTCGTCGCTGAACACCATTCATCGCCAGTCCTTGAGATGGCATCCTGCCTGTTCCCGGCAGAAGGTCAAAAGTGCTCGGCGATGCTCAGGTCGTAATGGTAGACGTCGTAATCTCAAATTCATCCAGCTGGGCAAAGACTTGTCGAATGCCCCGTCGGGGCATGCTGCGTGTTCACTGAACTTGGCTCTGTGGCTCTCATTGCTCGCACTAATACTAAGGTCTTATTCGGTGTCTTGCAGCTATGCATGATGGAGGGACATGTATGTCCTCTAATAACACATAATCGCAAGCAAACCGCAACAAACGCAAACGTCACACATATCGGGCTATGACGTTACTGTGTGGCAACATTAATTGTACTCGCGTGGTTCATTCATTATGATAATTTTTTTGCAGATGAGTGTGTTAATGTATTATGAAATGTGGATCACATATCTTAGGAATCCAAAACATCCATTTGTGTTCCTCCATTGTCTCTGTACAGCTAAATGTGCCGCCAAGTTACGTTGTTCATGTTAATCAACATTATTGGGGTCACTTTCTCGAAGGCATTGCACACTTCATTTTTGAGCAAATCGTTGGTTAAATAATGGCGGTTCCACACATTTTTCTTGATGACACCCCAAATTGTTGTCAGATCAAGGTTTTTGGGGTAACACGGAAGAGGAGTTGGACAATTGTTACGATCCAACGATTTTAAAAGACTGCATGTATACGTTGTCAAACAGTATATGTAAAGTGTGCCGGCGCCCTATCGTGTTGAAACTGAACACTGTGCAGCATTCCCACATCCTGTAGTTGTGGGATGAACCAATCGTCAATCATTTGAACATAACTGACTTGCTTAACAGAACCATTGGTTGTTCGGCAACGTCTGAACGCAGTTATTAGGAATCGTTGGATCGGGCGAGGATTGGATCTGTCCTGTTTATGGCCTCCCAGAATACCTTACGTGACAATACCAGATAACGCACTCTGGGGTTTCATCAAGGAAAATGTGTGGAAGCGCCGTTATTTAACCAACGATTTGCTCAAAAATGAAGTGTGCACAGCCTTCGAGAAAGTGACACCAAAAATGTTGATTAACATGAACAACAGAATCTCAGCTGCGCATTCAGCTATGCAGAGACCATGGAGAGGCACAAACGGATGTTTTGGATTCCTAAGATATTTGGACCACCTTTTGGGATACGTTCATACATACGGGCTTATTTTGTTAGACGGACTTTGTGCTCAGACTGTATAAATAATGCATATTTGCATGTGTAGCTGGGCAAACATTTTTTATGACTGAGAGAATCCATGCTCATATAAAAAGGTGTGTGGAGAACATTTTTGTTGTTTTAAGATAATATATGATGTGTGTAAACTTGAATTGCATGCCAGTTGGAAGTAGTTAGTACGTGCTTGCATAGCAGTATGAAGTACGTGCGTGTATGTGTGTTTGCATGCCGCAGTGTAGCACGGCTGTTTGCATGTAGTAGCATGTAGCTGCACTTGTAACCCGCCGCACTGCCGAGCACAGAGAGTAACCGGGGTGATCTGCCTGCAGTGGGCGTGTTTCCAGAGCACGCATGTGAGGACTTCCGCTGCAACAGCGAGTTCTGCATCGACACCGACCTCGTGTGCGACGAGGTCAACCATTGCGGGGACAACTCTGACGAGGCGGGAAGTGTCATCTGCGCATGTGAGTGCAGCTCCCCCTAACGCCAGCCGCGGTCTCCGACACCTGCCAAATGTCTGCTAACAATTGATCGCGGTTAAATAAACACTTCTGAAAACTGAACAATTTTGAAAAGGAGACACATTTTACAGGTGATTTATTTTTTATATTAATCACTGTTAAAACCAAACTCAATTAAAAAACCCCGCTCGTATTTTTATTTTTTTTATGCATTCTTCCCTCAGAAATAGCAGTTCACATGATCGTGCTTTCAACAACCCGTACACATGACTTTGTTGACGTTTGCCTGATTGTCAACCCCGCTGTGAAAGTGATAGGAGCACAAGAATATAAATATTACGCCAGTTCATCGCTTGATATGCGTGAAACAGAAGTATAGGTGATTCGCGGTTAACCCAGCACTTTTGAAGGACCTAGGATGTTCTTTTAGCTCATTCTGTTTCCTTGCACCATAGCCTATGTGACATTATTATTATCACGGACCCGTTCTCTTTATTTGTACGTCTATCAAATGTAACTGTGACATTTATAGGAAAGTTTGTTCTGTAGATGGTACTAAAACCTGGTAATAGGCACAGAAAACAAAGAAACGACGTTAAATAAATGCAGTGTCCCAGAATTTAAACGTAACATTTTCAGTGCCACGTTAAGAAATGGAACTACGTTTCCTATATCACTGCCAACTTACTGGTACTAAGTCAGTCACTGTATCCGGTGTTTTAAAAAATTGTCACTTTACCGCGGACATTAATTTAGAAGTGGCACTTTAATGCCAGCGACCCGTGGCTGGCTTAATCCTGAGCGGCTGTAACTTTCCACTGCTGGAGTCTGAGGTTCGATGACAGATCCCTAGGGCGCGTATTTGCAGACGGGGGATTGCAACATAGTGGAAAGTGCCGTCGTGTGGCGGTTTTCTTAGGACGGTCCTATTTCCTCCCATAGTGTTCATTCCTACACTGCCATACACCTCGCCTCATCATTGTTTTAGCTGGCCGCGACAGGTCCGTGTCTGGGCAGCCAGCAGGCACCACTTACAGCCAGCCTCCTGTCGTCTCTGCTGGCTCTGCCTGTCGTGATAACTACGTGCTGCTGTGCATACTTCAGCCACACACTAAACATCACGTAGTCTGGTTTTAGTATTCTGCGCGTGCCGCCAACGTTGAATCGCCCATCGCTAACACAATTGTCATTCACGTTAACAACACTGATGAACGTGTTTATTACATTTTAGTTTTCAACAGACCCCCTGTGTATGGATAAAATATTTTGTTTGATTTTAATATATTCTAGTTACATTAAAAATATGCCAGAGTAAATGTAAAAATGTTTCAAAGTGCTCACTCAGATTAAAGTCTACGTCAAATAATATCCATTAATTTTTTATAGTGTTATTTGCATTAAAGCAGTCCAGTGTTGGAACACTGAAAGATGTTTCTGCGCAGATCACATGCGCACTTTGTTCCGTTTTCCCTATACAATTTCAATATGGCGTTAAAACACGGAGTGGGGAGACTTGGGTGGCTCTTAACATCGAGGTCTTGAGAACCGGTGAGAGTGAATTGGGGTGTATCTGGAGCAGCGCCGGAATGCAAGGGTGGGGGAACGGGAGATCCCCGAGAAAACCCCCAACCAGCAACACTATCCGACACGATTCCCACATGCAAAAATCAGGAAGCTACCCCGCCGGGAATCGAGCCCTGTTCGCACAGGTGGGAGGCGAGTAGTCTGACCACTACACCACCGTGGCCCCGTTAATACAAGGAACTGCTTTATTTCATTCGCTGTCAACGTTACTGCAAACACTGAAGTCTACGTTTATGTTGATACATATAATTATTAGTAATGGCTTTTTTCAAAGGTTGGTAGCAGAAGTGTTCAATTAACCGTGAAACAGCCTGACTGGCGGCCCGTTTGAACGGGATAATTTCCCTATTTTCCTACCAACATGCGAGACAGACAGCGGAGAAGTCACGGAAAGAATACGGCAGATAGAACGGGAATAACTCCAGAAAAATAATCCACCACGATATCTGCTTTTGTGCTTTTAGTTTTCAAGCATATTATTCTAAACTTATTTGTGTCATAAAAGTGATTCGAACCTAAAATTATTAAATATTGAACTTAAATCTATGTACATTGAATCACTTGAAGATACAGATTGTATGTTAGCTTGTGTGTTCAATTTAACTCAGTAATACGATTATTTTTAAGCAACATATTCCTATTTAGAAATTTTTTTCAATTAATTATCTTTCTCAGGAAATGGAAAGTAACTTACTACTTTCCTTGAATTGTAGAGACGAACTTTAACATAATTTTTCTTTGCTGTAGACATCGTGAATTAATAATTAGGTAGGCCTACATTCTAATTAAAGCAAATATTAAAAGAAACCTGATTAAACTGTACAGTGATTCTGTAGGTCCTTTAAAAAGAGTTCTAAAACATAGTTGCAAAGGAAACTGTAACAGAATTTTTTTAAGTTCGCCACTAATTAGGCCACCGTTTAAACAAAGTTCGTTAATTATATAAATGAAGCTTGTACCAGCCTGTTACATATATTTTTTTTTCGAATGACTGCAAACAGTATAATTCAACTGTATTCTTCCCTGGTGATGGCCGTGCACCAGTACTGTAAAGACGTGAGTTGCGTCGAGGACGTATTCGGTGCTCAACTTTTTGGGTTCACGACGTGTGAACAACAAGCAGGATGTAAGTTACCACGCAAGACACCAAGTACAGTGTCACCTGCCTGTCAGAGCATCATCATCTCCGCTACGCCCAGCAAGCGATGCTCACGTAATTGTGCTCCCGGTAAACGCAAAAGTGAATAATAATCGTGTCCCAAATATCCTACACTATAAGAAATTATTTGCATTTTTATCACATATACGTATTCTGAGAAAGCTAAAATTGTCAAGTTTTATTCCCCATGCATTCATGATAGTGTTTACATACTTGTCCAGGTTAGAGTCAAATGTGTGCAGTATTTCTGAAGTTTGCACAATGGTAACGCTCACATTCCTATATCAGCAGCCTCATATGTGGCAGTATTTCCATACTATGTATAGATAAAAAAATTTCCATTAGTGTGTAGGAAGTTTACCACAATTTTTTTACGGTCTATGTGGTGTACTGTTGTGGAGTTTCCGCACATGAGTCAATATCGAAATTGCCGGTGTTGAAGTGCCACCCAACATCAGCCGAGATGTGCGATGCGCGAACCTGCTGCACCTCGCAAGGTCACAGTGGTCACCGAGGCGAGCGAAATTCTATAGGCTGTTCACGCTAAAGTGAGCACTCTTGAGATCTTAGTTACTTTTTTCTGCAAGCCATTTTTTTAATTTTTTAAATAAATATTGCGATGTAAGCAATAAACACAGTGTGTTTATTCCACTGCACTCGGAAGTTAACGTCTAAGACTAAAATAAAATATATTTATTGACTATCATTCCAAATGAAAGGGCTTTCAAAAGTGTTCACTTTACCGCGAATAGCCTATAGCCTGTTGTATACTAACAAGAGGAGCTACTGCCATTTGTCACTCAGTGTTCTGAGGCAGGTGGAGCTGAGTTGGCCCTGTCTTGTCTTTCACGCCGGACACCTAGTGTACAGGTCACAGCGGCCGCGGTAGAATAATGGACTCACAGCACTATGGAAGAACGGGTTCAATCCCTGGCGAGGTCAAACTCACGTTCTCACAGGATGGAAGCGTGGCCGAGGTTACCGTTGGCCGGAGTGTTTTCTCGATGCTATCCCATTCCCCCCCAGATGGGAGGGAGATGGCGTTCAACTACCTTTGGAAAGGAGGAATATCTTACTATTTTCACTTGTCTATTATAAAATAGCGCCGGGACCGTAGGGAGGGGACAACTAGCACACCTTGTTTCAGGCCACGAAACTAGACTCCTTTCCCTCTTGCTTTATTCCGGGGGTAGACAAACCCACTTGGGTTAGTCTTCGGTGACTGATTCATCTTCGCGACACTGCACTACATAATTAAAAAACACTTCTCGTGACGCGTTGAAATAGCTATTCTTTCTTTCTTCCAAGTGTATTTGACGCGTGTCAGCTGTGGCGTGGAGGTAGGCCATGTGTTGAGATTGTTGTCGCGGTTCTGGTGTGTCTACACGAAGTCGGCAAGGCAGCTGCGTGTCATGGCGTGTGCGATATATTGACGAACATTAGAAACGGTGGAAAGAGAGAGAAAACAAGTTCTTGATGGTGAAGTGAGGTGATGTAGTGACGCCAGGATGCTAGGGGGGAGAAACAGGAGACCCCCGAGAAAACCCGCTGAACTGTGGCATCGTCGGCACGATTTCCACTGCGAAAGTCCGGGAGCGACCCCGCAGGGAATAGAGCCCGATTCGCCTTGATGAGAGGCCAGTAGTCTGACCACTACACCACCGTGGCCCCAGAGGAAAGAGAATTGTTTGAAATGTTTTTAATTATCTTTGTTAGCAGTACTCTGCACTGTCCTTGAAGCAAGTACCTGTACTTGCAGCTCATAAGTCTCGCTTACAGTATCTTCCGCAGGTATGTTCGGTGCGCGGAAGTCAACTTTCAAGTCAGTTACTGTATGTTAGTGCAGCCAGAATGAGGCGTGCTGGCAAATTCCACGACTGCAAAAAAACCAGTGGTGTCAGGAGATAACATTACGGATAACATAGTGTAAAAATATTTTTAAAGTCAATATTTTTATTAAAATGTACCAAAATGGTAAAACTAATCTTGATATCAGACCCTAGAAGAATTCCGTAATTTTACTAAAAATAAAACTGTAGGGCGTTGATACGTTATAAATAAATAAGTTAATTTTTATGTAATTTTTTAAAAGAGTGACACAATGTAAGATGCACTAAATGTATGATTTAAAAGGAAATATATAAACTTATATTTCTTACAATGCCATTTCTAAAGACTGTTGTTATTCTCAGCCATTTTATGTTAAGATAGTTTTAAGCAGTCGGTATCAGAATATAACATTTTTCGATTTTTTTTCTGTAAAATGTTTTGTTGTAATGAAAATTGCAGCACACAGCAGACGTTTTTGTGATTGATAAACGGCCATAATAATGAATTCCTCCATTTTTTCTCTTGAGATAGGCACTCTTCTCTAGTATCGGATATGTTCTTAATATTTTTGGTTCCTGTATCGTTAATCTTGGAATCTCCTCTCCATAATAATCACAGAGCTAGTTCACCTCCACCCCCCTCCAAATTTTACGAGTAGTTTAATTCTTCAATTCGAAGCATGTCCTGAGATCGAACTAGAATAACAGTCGAGACAAAAGCATGCAATTCATAAATCAGCTTGTGTACGCATTTGTTTTAAGTTATATGTCAGAATTAGTCTATTACATTAATTTACGTCAATATCAAAATAATTTTTACCTTTCAGTATATTTAAAAAAAAAATGTTCGCTTAAAAAAATACTATTTAGTGTATTATTTAATGCTCTGTCGTCTTTGAGACCAAAAAGTGGGCGGGCATTATTTTCTTTCTAACTCACACCCAAGTCCCGCATGGTGTCAACAAATACGGGTTTATTAGTAGCTCCTTTCCTGGATGAAAGGGAAAAGTCTGCCGGCTGCTGCATCTCGCACCGCAGACAGGCAGTTCCCGGAACCAGCAGCGGAGGAACAAGTCTTTCCTTCGTGATTTCCCCTGCTCCAACTGCCGTGTGTTGCTAGATTGTTATAGTCTATTCGCGGTTTCCTCACACCTTTTGAATCAAATCTTTCAAAAATCCCCCCATGTGTGGTGTGTTTGATTGTTTCATATATATGCCCTGTTTCACAAGCTTTTTATACTTTTGTTGACATAAAACTATCTTATTTTTGATTAAATTAAACTTTTACCTATATTTCGTCTTTAAAGTATAATAACTGGATTATAATTAATATAAAAAAATTAGGGAGAAAATAGGTGTGCTGGCAATGCCTAGTAATAAATAGTTCTTATACAAAATCCTGTTACAATGAGTGCCCACGAATGCGCTGCTCCATCACTTTGGTGTAATTTTGTAGACTCGGTTTGCATGAGGCGGAGGAATATTGTGGAAGTAGAACTTTATCAGGGCTTCAGAAAAATGTGAAGTAACCGTGAACGGATTATACAAAACGTGCGTCTGTACACGTTCTCTGCGACATTGAGGAAGAAAGACAGACTAAAATTATGTATTGTCATCGTAACTACGTTTGTGCGCAACATTTCGAGTCGACCAGTAGGCAGGAGAGGTTTAAAATTACTAAAAGTGAAGCTAACAAAAGCTTGTGAAATATATGGTACTGGGAATATTGCAGAAACTAAATTTATATAGAAATTTTAAAATAATATTTCTACCTTAGCGTCGAGTCCTTATCGGAAAACGACAGAATTGCAAATACATAGACCTGATAATCATGTTAAATGTGCAATATCTATTTTCATTATGTAATATCTGTAGCAACATATCAACATAATTCTTGCAGCTACTGATCGATGTTGTTCGCAGCGGAATGATATACATGTATTTATTTTTCATGAGGAGTAAAATAAGAGTGAAGTAATCATAGCTAAGTTATAACATTGCCAGTGACGTGAACTCAAGGGAGGACCTTGAGTACGCCGGGGTCACGGTGGTGTGGTGAATAGACTGCTTGCCTCCCACCTAGATGAACCGGGTTTGATTTGTTGGAAGTCCTGTGAGGTGGAGTGTTCTTGCCGCTTGTACAGTTGCCGTGCAGCCGAGCGACGTAGAACTCTCACTATGGAACTTGCAGTGAGAGCTGTGGTCGTGGCTACACTGTGCGGAGTTGGAGCTAGGTCAATACCGGGGGCTGGGTTATTTAAGGTTGCCGCCTTCTAATTGGGCTAAGTAAGGTCTACACGGGATGGCCATTCAGGGCCGGGTCCTGGGAGGGCACTGCTGTTGAGATAAGAGGCGCTCGGCTGCGAGCTCTACCGCGATAACTCTCTCTACTCGTAACAGCACACGACCCTCTCTCCCTCACCACGTCCTGTCTTGCTTGGAGGAATATGCTGCCCGCCGGCCGGAGGGTAATTAATGTGCTGCGCTGGGCGGCGTGTGTTCACCGTCGTCGGCACAGCGACACTTCATCACCTATCTCCTCTCCTCTCCACTACTTTAGCGCTCCAGGGAACACAGGCCATGTATTTAGCAAAGACGCCATTATTTTCCTGAAACCCACACTGAAAACTATATGTCAAAAAGCATCGCCATGGCTATCGGGGTGTACTGCATGCCGTGTCAATTCGTTGTGAATAGAATTACCGGTTCAAAGCTTTAAATAAGCTTTCTGGTATATTTCACAAAAAACACACTCTCTCTCTCTCTCTCTATCTCTATCTCTCTCTCTCTCTCTCCCGGAGGGCTGTCTGTGCGTGGAATAACTCCTACGGGTTTTCCCTGAATGTTTAATTTAATATTTATTCGTTCCCGAGATGCCAACATTGTTACAAATATCATCGTCCGTATAGCGATTAATTTGCCATTCCACGTAAGGAATGTGGACGTATACTGAAAGAGTCGCTAACTCCCTACCAGTTTGTCCAGTATGCGGATATTTCTGGCTTGCGTATCATTTTTAGGAAATCACTTTGGAAATCATTGTCCATGTGATAAAGAACGTTAACACCCCTGGACGATCGATAACAATTAACCGAACGAGCAGTTTTGCAAAAGTGTGTCGAGCTACAGTTGTACCTACAAACAGTGTTACACCACTGACCTAAGAACGTAGTTCTCTGTTACAGTCCTCTTTAACGTGGTAGGTGTAGCTGTGGAATTGTGGTTTCCGTAGGTTTTTCATTTCGTCCTTGATTCAGAGCAAACCGTACCAAATGTGGAGAAATTTGTTTCTTCTTTGCAAGCAAACATTTATCTTATATGCTTATAGACTTAGTTCACAATCGCCACACAGTGTAATTTCTGGTGGACTTAATCGTGCCTATCATTACAAATACTCTTATAAATTGCAGCACCAAAAATAAAATGTAATACTTAGGTGTTCTTTAATGAGATAAGCTAATTGAATTTACATCACTACGGATTCCAGATTAAAACACTTTAGAAGGAAACCATCTGACAAATTTGGCACTTCCCTACGTACAACACGACGAAAGCCCAATTTTCCGATTGGATAATCCCCGCAAAAACAAAATCGCACGAAACAAGGACAGCCGAACAGTGAATTCGTCTAATAACGTCATGTACTATAGCATACCATTCTCGCTACACGGATGTTCGTCTACGAAATTGACTCGGAAATTCTTTGTATCAGAACATTCGAGTGGTTTTCAAACATGGGCCCCTTGAACTCCGCTGGTCTCGGTTACGCGACTGATACTCACACTCGCCGAGTACTTTCATTTCACAATTCTCCACATACATACTCTCTCTGTGAATGTGGTGGGAGTAGCGGCCAGAGCGCTCGCCTCCCACCAAGGTAAACCATGTTCGATACCCGGCGGGGCCACTCCCGGATTTTCACATTTAGAAACCGTGCCGGATGATGCCGCTGGTCGGCAGGCTTTCTCGAGGGTATCCCGTTTCCCCTGCTCCCTCATTTTGGCGCTGCTCCATACTCACCACGCTTCAACCTCATCAGCTCTCAAGACCTCGATGTTGAGAGTCGCCCAAGCCTCTACACTCCACTTTCTATAAAATTGAACTCGGGATGTCTGGACCAGTAATGGAACCCAGCTCCTCCTGTGTGCGAGTCGGCGCCTAACACTAAAGTTGCTAAGTGCCACCCACATCACACACACACTCTCTCTCTCTCTCTTTCTAACTATCTCTCTCTCTCTCTCCCTCCTTTTATTACCAGATTGTGATTTCCTTAAATATCCTCACCAGATGTTAGCGGCCAGCACAATAACGGAAATAGGTGTAAATGATGGTCAAAACTGTGTTATAGGTCGTATATTGATTGTACTACAAAATAATCACTAAGGCAGTTGCGAACTGCAATATTTGAAATAGAGCATCCTCTGCACTAGAATTCGTAAGTTTCTTGTATAATTTCCTGCCAGGAGCTAACTTTTATAGTAACCTCCGCATTTCCGAAGTGACAATAAGTTTTTAGTCGTTGTCTCTGATTAATTAGTATCGTAAATCATTTAATATTCGTTATATTTTGAACTACCTGTATCAGAGTTCGAAGATAAATAAGGAGTAAAATTATTGTAATATATTCTAAGCAAATTTTAATTTCTTGGAAAAAAAAAACTACTATGGTAAAAAAAAGTGTGACATTATTTTACTTAAGTTAAATGTATAAGTTCAAATACAAGTTCGTATAGTTAATGGTTCACTGTATCAACAACATTTAAATTAAATCAAAATATGACTATAGGGACATTTTTTAACAATTCCCACTTAGATTTTGCAAAAGGACACTATGGAAGACTGTCTTTATTTCTAAAATCCACAAGTTGGAAACTAGTTATAGAAGTTATTGTAGTAAAATAACGATTTTATAAAATAAAAAAATTGTAAATATATTTGTGTAACGTCCTACAAACGTACAGCTTATATGGGTGTAGTATGGTAGTACTAATACATATTAGCTGTGCAATTATGAAAACACATTGAGAAGTTTAAATACGGTAGCACAGTCCATTAAAACAATGTATACATGCCAGCTTAGTCTTGTAGAGTTGTAAATAATGCGCTTGGAAATGTGCAGATACGACGGGTTCACACATTCTGTGAATTCACTAGTGTGTGTAATGTTACGAAAAATCTGAGAACCATTTACCAAAACCTTTTACATGTGCGAAATGTAAGACAATGCGTTGGAAAACAATTACGTTCATTCATTGTAATTTTACTCAAAAACTTAAATTCGGAAATTTTTAAATTAAAAATAAAGCAGCTTGAGCACAATATTTTACTTGAGGATAGTTTTCAAATACCTTCCAATTTACAAAAAAAAATTGTGTAAAATTTTTTTTCAAAGGGGTTTTAATCATTTTGTTGAACGTCTCAAAAAATTTCCACTTATTGGTTTAAGGCGTAAAGTACGTTCTCCAACAGTTCATTTAGACTATTTGAATATTATTGAATATCATTGCTCCGTCAATACAGCACCTGCCCGTCTTCTAGTTCGCATTCGAAAATGTAATCTCGGCGCTCTCCGCCGTCGAGCAGCCTGCCGCTACAACGTATAAAGGAATACGTGCCAGGCGTACATACCAACAGTGCATGTCGGTCGTGAGGAGACGCTCGTATATGAATGAAAACTCCAATACAAGACTTTTGCAATGTGGAATACTTTCATCACCGACAAACTCAGTGTTCAATATTGTGGCTTTTACTTTTTTTTCCTGAGTGTGTTACAAAAGAATTAGAAAATATTAAAATTATGTTTTTCAGAAACGTCATTACACTGAGTAATGCCAGAAATGTCACACGTTATTCCGAACAAACTGCATTTTTAATCAGTGTTTATTTATTTATAAGATACTGTTCAGGTTTGAGCTGTGTGTAATTTACATATACAACGTTTTATAGATCATTTTGAATTTGTAAATAATATTTAACATTTTAAGCAATGTTAGTTTAGTAAATTCAGGCGATAACTAGCATACCTCGTAATTTATTCCTAGATTTGGATAAGTACTGAGTATACATATATTTTGTTTCCTAGTCACTTCCAACATTAAGTTTCATTGCCATACGTCCATGTTTGTTTCATACTTTCGAGCAACTGGTGCCTCGTACTTCTCTAAACTCAAGAGAAGGTTTGTGTATTTCACCGTTACTGAATGTAGATGTAACTACGTAAAAAATATAATGTTGAGGTAATTCCAAGTAAATATACAAGTTTAAAACATTAGAACTTTTTTTAATGAAATAGGTTAGTAACTTTTTTAACTAAATTATATTCAATATATTTTTAAAAAGTCAGTACAGTGGAAGCGCAGACACGTAAGTAGGAGTATTCCGGTTTTGGGACATCGGAGCTGTTCACACTCTGTCATTCCGGTCGGCCGGTGGCAATCTTGTCCGCAATGTTGTATGACAGTGACCTTTGACCTGGTAACCTATAACCCTAAAATTCCTAGGAAATCTAAATTTTTTTTAATCCCCCAAAAAATTTATAAAAAAATTATAGACATTTATTTAAGAAATTAGTAAAAATTATTTAAAAATTTTAAATTATATAAAATAACTTGCATTTCCGGAGGTACCACTCCCACCCCTCATATATACTCAGTCTATCGTGTGCAGCCATTTTGGTTTTTAGTTGAGCATTTTTTATACATTGCTGGAGGACTCCATCTTGTTTTTTCGTCTGTAATTGGTTTATACATTGCTGGAGGTCGTCCCATCACCACGTCCACCAGATGACTGACCCCCAACACTCTTACCAATGATTCTCAGTGGCTAATTAACTTCTTTCAATCTCCTTCCAATATATTTAATTGCTCCACCAATGATTATATTTGGCTAATTGCCCCACCAATTACTCACATTCGTTTGAGCAATTAGTCGGCAGGCCTACACCACCTTCACCCCCCATACTTAATTGCTCCACCAATGATTCTCATTCGCTAATTGCCACACCAATTATTCACCTTCGTTCGACCCCCCTGATTCTCATTGGCTAATTACTCACCTCATTCGACACCCTCCACCCCCACACCTGATTCTCATTGTCTAATTACTCATGTCCATTCAATCCACCAATTACTCCATCCCCTCCAATAATTCTCATTGGCTAACCACGTCACGTGTTAATCTCTCTCATTGGCTAATTTCTCGTGCGTTTTCGGAAACCTTCGTTCAGACTAATCAGCGGCCTACTTAAGTCGCAAGCGCCGACTGCCCCCGCCCCCCTACTCTTTATAAGGCGCACCCCAAGCCCCCTGGGGAAAGCAGTCATTTTCTCTCTCTCTTAAAAATGTATGCGTGTTGTCCGAGTGGCCATAAAATCTATTCTGCCATTTTTGCATCCGGAAGGGTGCGCTCGCTTAGTGCCTTGGACAAACGGGACGAGTTGCTCTACCTGCCAGAAGAATTTCTCCTGGTCTACGCACCTCACGAAATTTCGATTGTATTCGCGTATTTGCTGGCCTACCTACAGCAAGACGAAGACATATAGGACTGCCTGCCGTGCAAGGAGTGTTTAGAGGGCTGCGTCACCTCGGTTCCCGACATGCTACATCGCAAGGGCTGGTGCTAGGCCCGCCGAGCAGCCCTCACGACGTCCGAGCCCGTGGAAGACGCGCCTGTGGAAGACGGGCTCGTGGAAGACACTGTCACCGTGGAAGATGCACCCATAGAAGACATCAACGTGGAAAACGACGTCCCCGTGGAAGTTATCTGATCATACTGTAGCCTTGGAAAATTCTCCCTTTCAAGAAATTTACTGGCAAGCACTACCCGGCGAGGAAACCAACCCAGAGCACAGGTGTCCAATGTGTATGGACCTCGATAAAGTTTTAAATAACTTTAGTAAAAAAATGNACGCGCCTGTGGAAGACGGGCTCGTGGAAGACACTGTCACCGTGGAAGATGCACCCATAGAAGACATCAACGTGGAAGACGACGTCCCCGTGGAAGTTATCTGATCATACTGTAGCCTTGGAAAATTCTCCCTTTCAAGAAATTTACTGGCAAGCACTACCCGGCGAGGAAACCAACCCAGAGCACAGGTGTCCAATGTGTATGGACCTCGATAAAGTTTTAAATAACTTTAGTAAAAAAATGTTGAAATTCAGTGTGCATGGGAACTTAAAATTTTTTATAACAAAAATATCTAAAAAGAAATTTTTTTTGCAACATCCAAAGTTTTCGCTCGTTGGACTCGTACACCATCAAGCAGATTGCCATTTCGTACAGTGACTAAGACGATAAAACCAAAGTTATCACTTTTTTACCGCCATATCTATGGCAGCATCTTGACTGCACCATGCAACAGGCGTACCGCCTACAGGCGTACAAAATGCACAGACTAAGGTGGGACTAGGGAAATATTCCGTACGAGGAATTTCCGGTTATGTTGGACTGCCATAATTTGCGAATATCCTGTGTATATGATTGGAAGATGCCAAGAGTCGGCGATTCGCAATGCGTGCCCCATCGGTACGGACGTCGTAGACCTTCACAAGCATTGTTGCCCACCATTTCGTCAGGCCGTAGAGACATACGCCACAAACCTTCACTAGTGCAAAAATCAAAGATATTTCTATGCTCTGTGCATCTCTGAAGCCCTAAGATTGTGGAGTTATGATAACACATGGTACATTTAAAGAAAATATTACATATGTAATGCCATCCATGACTCAGAGAAGAAACTAGTTTAAAAATGTTTTGATGTGTGGATAAATAAACTTGTTTAAAAAATACGTTTTTTATTTATCTCTAGTTATTTCCTGCTCATGTAAGTAAGTTTTAAAAAAAATCTGTTATAATTTAAAGAAAAACTAAAATATTCAATGAAACTCTCGATGGCACTAAATTAACATATATATTATTCATGTGAATAAACATAATAATTTATTTAAAAATATATATTAAGGATTAGGAGTAAAAGACTTTGCAGGTGAAGGCAGCATCAAAAATTATCTTTAGACATGCAGTGTAGCAGCAGTAGAGACAGACGGAGTTAAGGTTGGCACCATGTGCAGTATTCACGAGTTGGCAGCCCTGCATAAGTCGTACTTTGCTCTTCCTGCTAAACATGCAGGCAGCAGCTGGCAGTGCGCGCGAGGGCCACATGGAGCCTGGGAGAGGAGTCAAGCAGCTCGCTCGCCTTCAGCGGTGGCTTCATGCTTGCTAACAAGACTTGCAATATTTCCCACTTGGTATATAAATAATAGAATAAATATTTTTATGTCAGCCACGAGTATATACAGCACATCAAATTTGAAACAACATACAGTAAAAAACATTGTTTTAATGTTCACATTAGTACACACAAAAGCATGCATACACCAAGTTAAGAATATATATGTATTAGACACTTCATAAGTTTACTCCAACCTTAAACATTTGGAGAATTAATCTCGCACCCATGCGTGCATACATAACAGCCCACAGGCATTGGGGGACAACAAGAACAGAAATGAATTAATGAACTTCTCAGTGCACATATGACATTTTATTATATTAAAAATTATGTGTTTACTTTAAATGAAACTTTTAGCAGGATTTTACATCAAAATGTCTTTCTCGGTGATCTAGGAGTCGTCACATTTGGAGTACTCCAGCCACCGCACATACACGTGACTATTACAACGTTTCAGCACCTTCTCTACCAAATACACATCTGGAAACTGTGTAGGCTAGATCACTTTGGTGTAAAACTTGCCAATGATGGGTTTACTGAATAGTTCCTCGAGGTAATACATGCGTGGGTACGAGTGTAGTATACGCACCACCTTGTACAGCTCTGCAAACCAGTTCTAATGGAAGCCTTTGTGGAAAATTCTGTGTTTTTTTAATTCGCACCAAGACACCAATCTTGGCTTTAGGCTTGCGTTGTCCCCTCTCTTCGGAATAGAATACATGGCTCGAAGCAGGGAGTCATTTTTCATGTCTTTGGGCTTTAAAAGAGTGCTAGAATGAACAGTAGAATTGTACTTATGTATTAGTTTTGGGAGTATAACCAACCACTTGTAGCTTCCATTCGCCGTGAGATGTCTCCACAGTTTAGCTTTGAGTGTCTTTTGAAAATGCTCGACGATGCTGGCCTTGAGCCCAAGTATGTAGAATAATGATTTATGCCATACTTTTTCATCAGTGCATGGAAAGTTGCATTAAAGAATTCCTTACTATCGTCCATGTGGAGATTCTTCGGTACGCATCCTTCGCACAATACTCTCGCCACAGTGTCCGTGATGTCGCTTGCATTCTTCGATTTGATCGGCCTGGCCCATGCATACTTGGAAAAAGTATCGATTATGGTCAACAAGTAGCGGTGACCTTTACTCAAACGAGCTAAGTATTGCATTTCGATCAGGTCAGATTGCAACATATTGTCCAGCACTTTCATTATGTATTTTCTGCATGGGTAATTTATCCTAGTGTATTTGTGCAACTCATTGACAACTGCATGCTTGCTCATTTCGAGCAAGTTCTTCTATGATGGAAATGATTTATTTCGTGTCAGAGCGGTTTTCTGCTGCCTGCGAAGCCTATCTACTAATTCATTCGGATCATCCCAACACTGATAGTCGATTTTTTCTCTGCTCTCAAATTTCTGAGACAAACCCGAACCCCCAGTTTCACATACCCTAGGAAACAGTCCGGCTATAATGGGAAATTTTTCGAGCACCGTGTCTTTAAATCGATGTGAGGCATGGTCATTCTCGGCGTAATATGCGCGACTTTGCTTTAACAAAAGGCGGTGTTTGCGCAAATCCGATTCGGTGTAGTGTCCAGAGTACCTACGAAACAAATGTTCGCTCAATCCCTGCGTGATTTTTACTTTGCGTATGCCGATCTGCAGTACATCCCTGGTAAAAAATAAAACTTTCTTATGTCCAAGGTACCATTTTCCACCACTTTTCTGCAAAACATAAGACTTGTCGGCAGTATGGGCAGAGTAGGAAGCGATGTAATGAGATAGAATAGTGTCCACCTCAGGCTCGCTCAATCGTGTTCGTTTCTGTTCTCGCACACACAGCAAATCGATCAGGGGCAAATCGTCTTCGTCGCTAGTGATGCTCCCTTTCGATTCGGGCAATTCCGGACTTCTTTTCCATTTAAGCGACGGTGTCGGTTCTTCCACCTTCATTTCACGTTTTATTTCAACGCGAGCATCATCCCTGTCACTTTTTTTTCTTTCGTCTAGCCAGAGAGTAATAGTTTCAGAGCCTCTTCCCTTCGATTATCGACAGCCATTCTGTTATTTTTTCACGAGTAAGTATTTGACCCGTACCGCCTCGATCGCTCGCTGAAGCTCACTCACCAATTCGGTTCGGTTATCAATCATTCACTGAGTGGAAAAGGTGTTTCTTACATGTGTATATATAACGACCTCGCCTTTTTGTAATAAATTATTAGCGTTTTTCTGAAATAATTTTTTTTATATTTTTGAGGTGTCCAACCCATGTATCCGATATTTTCTTGCTATGTCTCGCAACATCGGTTTTCGCAGCCAGTTTGGACATTAATACATTTTGTAGGTCCTTCTATTCTTCTCGTCTCTGTGCGTTCGATACATTCATGAGGTCGATTATCCGTGCCTCCGCGGTCACTATGCATTTCTCGACAATCACCAAATCTTCACCCACTCAATTTTTCACAATTTTCAATTTTCGACCGATAAAGGAAAAATCTTCTCTGCATGCAGGAAAGAAACGATTCTGCCTGCATTCAAGGTCATTGTGGCAATCGATGCAGTCAAATTTGGAAATGCTTCCACGACTCATGGTTGCATTCGTAGTAGGATAAACTGATTGAACCCATGCCTGTACCTGCCTTGGTACAGTGAGCAGCCCTCACCATCATCAATATACCGAACTTGTATTTCCGGCGCAAAAAACACATATCTTTGAATTCTGCAAATGTCATGTCTGTATTTATGTGATCATCGTAAACGAGGAAATTCACATTGTCGCGAAGCAGTTGTTTGGATACACTGGAACAAGTGTGACTGAGGTACACGCTGTCAACGGTCGCGTGACGTCCCATGTTAAAGTATTCTTGAATACAAGTTTGTTTTTCGCAGGCAATGTCATTGAAGACAAATATCGAGTTTGGAAGAGCTTCATTTGGAGGCACCATCTTCTCGTTTTCACTGCAGGGAAAATAACCCATGCCATCCACGGCCTGTAGTACTCATGCCAATTGCTGATATTTCGGTTACTGGGGCGATTTTTAATAAATGTACTTGTTCTCGAACTGAAGGCCATTCGGTTCTTCCAGGAGGCTCAGTAGGACGCATGTTTTCCCACACCCAGACGGCCCACAAATCAGGCCTCGCATACTATTAGGCAACAAGGCACCATGGCGTAATTCGTGCTCGGTTTCGGCATCTTCCCTGGTGATAGGCATGGGGCGACTAATGTCCTTCTCGATTACCTCCATTATACTGAAACAAAACTGTATAAAAGAAGAATATTTATAGTTTTCTCACTCAGTCTAATTCAATGTGCCGTGAGGTATATAAGGTGAAATCCGAGCATGGGATCGTAGATTCACTCATTAATAATCTCCTGTTAGAACTCCACATTCCAGGATACAGGTTCTGCAGGCTGGGAACCAAGCTAGCTGAAATGCTGTCACGCAACGAGACAGGCATAAACGCCCTGGATGAGGCATGCAAGCAGTATGACATCGCCTGTTCCCAGTACAGGATCTGCAAGCTAGGCACTAGGCAGACGGCAGACAAGATACTTGCACAGAGGGCCGACGAGATAAGAAAATCAAACGCCGGCCTCGGAGAAAAAGTAGCCGCCTGGGGCATATTCGAAACCATAGGCATGGGTCTATGTGCAAGCAAAGTGCCATCTCAGGACCCTCGAAGGACCAAGAGGAAAGGGAAGGACAAGGTAGGAGGGTTCCGTCTGTACTGATACCTGTAATCTGTGCTCTGACCAGTATCGCAGGGGCAGTCACGAATATTTTGAGCGCTGTGAAGCGGGCTTCGAACGATCGAAAAGAGGTCGAGGAAACCCGCAGGCATGACAGAAAATTGGAAGCTGTCGCCATGGAGGAAAAAATAGGCCAAAAGGCTCTANAATTTCTGGGGGGGGGGGAATCGAAGAAGGAAATCAAAGTGAATCTGCCTAGATGCCCACTGACGAATATGGATTTGGAACTGTTTGCGCTCAAATTGAAAATACCTAATTTTATGGGAGTTTTTATGAGAGATGCTTTGCCCCTAAACCCAAGAGACACGGATTTGCCATAATTAATATGGACATGACAGCTAGGCCCAGTATGCACTGGGTGACCTACGTAAAAAAGGGTTAACATGCAGATTATTTTTTTAATTTTTGGGAATATGCATCCTCCGCTCAAATTGCGCGAGTATTTGAATTAGACTAAACTAATGTACAATTACGAAATGGAACAGATGCCTAACACATGGAACTGTGGGCGCTTGTGTTTGCGATTTTTAAGCAATCGAAATTTCCAGCCAATAACCGAAAAACAGTATAATTCGCAGGGAATGAAAAAGGTGTGCGAACCAAACCGATCTCTATGTCGGTGTATATCATTATGAGTGGTCAAACATCCGAGCTGAGGGCCAACTTATACCCTCCATTAGAAATGGTGGGGGAACGGTGTGTGAGGCTTGTGGTTTTTCAAACTTACATCACCATATCCAACATCGAGGAAAATAAAATTTCCCGTTTTTGGTATTTGTTTATGGGGGCAGCGAAAGAAATCGCCATTCCCACCGAAGCATACGAGCTGAAGGATATGGAATACGTCATAAATAAATCGCTGCCTCACGACATTGCATTCTAACTGGACGGGATCCGAATACCCTGAAAGCTGAAATGCTTTGCACCGCAGATGTAGATTTCACGAAACTAGGCACGATCGGGCCCATGCTGGGGTTCGAAGCCAGAGTGTACGAAGCAGGAAAAAAATATGTATCATCGCATGTGTTCAACATCTTTCCAGTTAACGCCATACAAATAAACTGTAATTTGGAATGTTGTAGTTACGTGAATGGGAAACCATGCAGCACTATTTACGAGTTAGCCCCCACCATAGGTCCTGGATATGAAATCGTAGAATCTCCTAAAACGCTCATTTACATTCCGTTCGTCGCAAAGAGCATCCACAAAGTAACCGTTTCGATCGCGGACCAAAACGAGGAACTGATAAGTTTCCGAAACGAAGAAATCACTTTGCACTTGCACCTGAAGTGATGGTACTGAATTTAGCTGGATGAACAAAAATGTATAAATGTGAGCGGTACATCGAACCCGAGATCAGTAAGCCATGGGGAATCGTTGCGCTAACACTTGAAAATGCAGAGATTCTCCACATCCTCGCTATGGTAGTCTAAATACTCTATGTGGATCAACACTTTGAATTCGGCGATAAATTTGATAAAATTTAAATGCACTGTTAGGAGCGTTGTCTTGTTGGACCTTTCGCTTTCGGAAGGAAGGTTCTAATACCCATTACAGCATCAATATATTTACATATTTCCTAGTCAGTCCATTGTGCACATAAGAGGCAGGCTAACGAAGGCAGATAGTACCCACCCGACCACTACGAAGTTGGTTCGAAATGAGATTTTGCACCTTTACGAATGTGTGATGTACGAGATAAATGGCATTACGATAGACCATTCGCGAGATGTGGCCATAAGTTCATCGACAAAAAATTACCTTTTGCTCATGCCCAATCAACTCTCTGCAGCCAAGATGGCAGGCTGGAGAATCGAAGAAGAGTAAAACGTTCTCATTTATGCCGAAGGCATGTTCGAAGTATGCGTTCCGTTCTTCTTGCTGCTGGGATTCGCCGAAGATTATAAGAAAATAATAAGAAGAGGTAGGCAGGATCTGGCATTATGCTGGCCACGTTGCATTTGGATGCTGTGTTGGGAGTCGTAGGTAACCAGCAGCCGGTCTCTCTTACTTTAAACACCATATAATGATTTGTCCCTCACGTAACCACGAGCACACGCGAACTTGTCAAGCTGTTGAATTATGCCAATAAAAAAAGTGATCGAAACAGCATTCAGAAGTTGGAGCCTGGTCACCTGTCCAGTCCTGTCCGCCACCATGCAAAATCACTGGATCGTAAAAATATCTTTCAGTATAGAAAAGCTGCGCTACATCATACTGGCACTTCAGGACAAACAAACAGCATAGTATCAGAGCCGACCACTGCAAAGTGGAAAATGTAAAGATATTTTTTTATAGCGAAAGCTACCCGTATATCGACCTGAACACTGTGTTTGACCAAGAATGTTTTATTTTGCCATAGTATATGTATTCGCAATTACAATCATGGTATTACGGATGTGAGGCGTATCCCATCCTGATCCCTGGTAATTTCCGAGGCATGGTACCTTTGCTGGTATTCGATACATCGAAGCAGAACGAGCACGTGCAAAATGTTATGGTCGACTTCCGGATAGAAATAATCAACAAGGAAAACGTGCCTGCGAATACCGCAGCCTACTGCTTGATACTCCATGACAGGAGGGTTAAGTACGAATGTTTCTCCAGACTCGTAAAAATCATCAGTTAATTAAACATTAAAACATGCATGGATTGGGGACTCACATTTTAATCGTAATAATGTACTGTAACTTGAAAGGCTTATGGAGCCAAGACGGCTTCATGCTCAAGGAAATACGCAGTCACAGATTGTCATGACGTGATTCGAACCCGCAACTTCCAGCCTCCGTATCCATGGATGGATACTGTTGTACGAAAAGAGCAGGAAAACAAATGCCTGGTTGACCAAGTACTACCACGGACTGTGCTGGGAAGAAGGCAATATTCCGTACCATCAGGTGGGAAACGTGCTGAGCGACTTGCTGATGCAGTGCCCGCGAGAACCAATTTGTGCGGTGGGGCCCGAGAAGAAAAAATGACTGAGTAATTTGTGCATAAACGAATTGGCAATAATCAATGTGCAGTATGATCATGGGTGTCCTTCCCTTCGCAAAATGAGAAAAGCAACAGAACGGAGTTCTTTGGTGAGTGCTTAGAAAAACGCATAGTTACTTTACGTGTGGCATGCTCATTTCACGGAGATATAAACGTGGGTATATATATATATATCGTAGCAAGGACATTTTTTCTGCATGACAGTCAGTGTTCGAGGAGAGCTTGCAGACGTGATTTTGTGCGACGCAGAGTCGGGGAAAAATACTACTATGTGCTGGAGTATATGAAAATTATCTTCAATAGTTGCTGCAAACACCTGCTGCAAGAACTATGCATGATCTTAGACTGTGTGAAATATGAAGCTACCTGATCACGTTACAGTCACGTGTATAGATGACATAATTCCACAATGTGAAGAAAAAAAAGTAAATAAATCGAACCCGAAAATAAATTAGTCGCCCAGTTGAGCACAAGTCATCGTGGGAGCAAGATGATACAATTTCATCCGGAGAACCTGTGTGTCTTGTCATATCCGGACGACTCTAAAATCACCTTTTCGTTCTGGGAGTTTGAATCTATACATACCTACAATGAAAAATGCGATGGATGGGACCACTGGTTATATTCAGTGACTCTGGGTGATTGCGAGTCTACTCGACAGTTAATATCTTGCTGTACTCCTGGAAATTGCGTGGTTTGTCACATGAAACGAGGTACGACTCTTCCAGTTTGGGCATCTATACATCATAGTTTCACTGTATCAGATCGTGAAGTATATGTCGACGCTTATTACGAAGTGCAACATGTGTTTTGGAGGGCACCCACAATGTACTCGGTGCAATTGGAACATGATCGAGACCAGGTACCCTTCACAACCGCACCCTCAAATATGGTGTATGTCGCGCAGAGCGACGAAAAAAGGTATCGTAGCAGCGTCGAAAGAGAGCGCTGCCGTGACGGAGTGTGACGTTTGTAGGCCAATGCACGATTTATTTTATTTGAAGTCACTGCCTGCAGTCTACAATTTAATTCATCGTGCTCGGCATTATACTCCGCCGCCATCTTCATAATGTCTTCGATCGATTTATGACCCGAGAGTGACGAGGCTCTCCTAATTAATGTGGGGTAATTATTCGAAAAGATGGGTGCCTCTGCATTTATCACCTCAGAGCGATGCGATGCTGCACCATCGAAGACCATGGTAGAATCCAGTTCTGCACCTACAGCAACAGTCAACATCGCTATGGAGACGCCCTTCCAGAGCACCCAGATGGAACTCTTCCGGAGCACTCAGACGCCACCCTTCCAAGGCTCCCAGACGCCGCCCTTTCGCGGCTTCCACATGGGTTAGTTGGCTGCATGCGACAACATACCTGAAAGTTCCCTGCTGCTGGAAAATAGATCGCGCGAAATGACTGTTTTTCATGTGCAAACAATGGCGACTAGTTCTTCCAACGAAATAATGGACTCATCCGTGCCGGTACAGTACTCTCTGGTCTCTGATATTGCTTACACAATTCCTAAAAGAGGCCTTTGCTGCAAGTATATGTGGTCTCCACTGCCTCTTGATGCTAACCCACCCTCCCATCGGCCTGATGGCGATGAGATTCACCAATGTTTAAATAACATTGAAAGAATTTTACGCACGTTACATAGCGATGTTGCCGATTTACACCTCGAACTGACTAACTGCTTGCATGTTCTTATGGATGTGAAATGTAACATGGAAGGATTTGTGCTACGTTTTCTACCATCCTAGAGTCAGCAGCTACATTAGACATACATATGGATGTAAAAATGTGATTTTAGAGACATAAATTTGTTTGCCTTATACTTGCGAACCAACCATTTTAACCAAATTATTTTGGTGTAGTATTTATATGTGGTTTTTGAGTTAAATATAACAAAATGTTATTTAACTTCTAACTGTGTATGTATGTTTTAGCGTTTCCGAACCTTTTTCAGCCACGGACCCCTAGGAAATCAAGCACAATTTTCAAGGACCTCCTTAATAAAAAAAACTGCAAAAAATTTCGGACCATTTATTTTAGTACTACAAAACTTTTTTTATAAATAAAAATGTTAATGTGAAGGTTGGTGTTGCCTTTTTGCAACTAAATTAGTATATAACTAATTTAGTTGCAAAAAAGCAACACGGGTAGATGTTACTACTAAGTTGTAATCTCAAATCGGATTCCACTTGTAATCTGTTCAGTCACGGCCCGCACTCACTTATTTCACTCACTTCAGTCAGTCTCGCACACCGTCCATTGGCGCACGTTCGTCGTGCTAAGTAAGCGTAGTGATTACGAGACTTTTGGTGGCATTTATTTATTATTGTTAAATGGTCTTATTTTTTAATGATTTCAATACGAATGAAAATATTACACAAAATTCTTGTAACAAAATAGATTTTTTACATCACATTTAGTCACATCATAATTCCAAACAACTTGTAAGAAAATTTAATTCATTATATAAATACATCATATTTACACAGAATATATTTATATATATATATATATATATATATATATACAAAACACGTGGGAGAAAATATTTTACATGATTAAAATTTTTACTGAAAAATGCAAAAGATAGGGAAACAACAAAAAAAAAAAAATTTAATTAAACACATCGACATTTATTTGCACATACAATAAAAACACACTTTTTTCTATCTCAACTTTAATAACATATATCAATTTTTTTTTTTTACATTGTAGGGCGTGTGTGTTTCTTCAAATAAAGATTACGAGGATAGTAGGAGGTTTTCATCACCTGGGTTTTTCTATAGTTACAGCAAAGCTCATAAGCACAAGCACACGCGAGCACCTCTGGCCATGTGTCCGGTGGCATTGTAACCTCCAAACTGTTCCAGGCACCATCACATTGTTCGGAGCATACTTTCAAAAGTTTACCATTTTCAATTTCATAATTAAATTCGCAATTTTCCCTGTCGTACTTGCTGCTTGAGCGTCGCTGGGCAGTAGAGTACATGTACTTGCATTTTGTTTTCTCGAGAATGAACTTATTACCAAGATGCAGTCCACTATTGCGAGAAAACTTGGTGGAAGTTCTCGGCCTCAAGCCTAGGTGCACTTCGAATGCAAAAGGCGTGCAGTTGGAGGTCCAGTCTGGAAAACCTTGCCTTTTTACAACATGGCTAAGTACATTACATTTCTCCTGCCATTTGCACACACAATTATTTTTACTTTTTCGGAAAAGTTCGTATACTGCACTTTTGTACATTCTTGTCTTGCATACGTTGACTTCACAATTTTGTTTTACCAACTCCCCTAGCAAACAAGGAAGCTTAAAGTCAGGGCATAAATATTAAATATAACAGTTTTTGTATTCACACGTCAATGTGTTCCGCGCATAACCGTAGCAGAATAGCCAGTCAATTGAACCATCACAAAATTGATTTTGCAGAACGCCTCGAGCATCTCGAACACTTATGCGTAGGTATCCCCAATTCAGTTCACTGTACTTGCTCACATCTTCTGACCAGAATGGAGAAATTTCGGTGACGGTCACTTCCAGTTCTTCTTCGATATCACTGTATTCGAAGTCGGAGCTGATAGAGCTCTCGGTGAAGCTGGGATAGAATAAACTGTAGGTCGTTCTGAACGATGGGGGCCGGTACGAGATGTCTGATGGTTGTGGGTTTGTGCTAGTAGACGGCATTGACGAAGTTGTTTCTCGTGCCAATATCGTGCGGATGATCTGAAGAATATTATCTCCATTTTCTTCTGCGATGCTGTTGCTTTTATTTCCTTCTTCACTTGACAAAACGCTTATCGTAAATTTAACGTTTGAACCCTGCAAGTTTCGAAATGGTCACTGGGCTTTCCTCTTGAAATAGCGGAAAAGGGAGGACAGCGAGGAAATTACTGCTTTACCGAGGGGGCTTGGGGTGCATCTTATAAAGATATTTAGGGGGAGGATACTCAGCGCTTGCAGCTAAAGTAGGCCGCTGATTGGTCGGAACGTTAGATTTCCGAAAACGCACGATAAATTAGCCAATGAGAGAGATTGTCAGATGATGCGGTTAGCCAATGAGAATTATTGGAGGGGATAGAGTAATTGGTGGATCGAACGAACCTCAGTAATTAGTCAATGAGAATCAGGCAGGGGGTGGAGGGGGTTCGGACAAATGTGAGTAATTGGTGGGGTCATTAGCCAATGAGAATCATTGATGGAGCAATTAAATATATTGTTAGAGGGTGTGGAGGCCTGTTGATGGTGGGGCAATTAGCCAATGAGAATCATTGGTAGAGCAATTAAATATATTTTTTAGGGGTGGAGGCCTGCCGACTAATTGCTCGAACGAAGGTGAGTNGGGGGGGGGGGGGTTCAGTCGTCTGCTGGGTGTGGTGCTTGGGGGACTTCCAGCAATGTATAAACAAATGCCAGACGAAAAAACCGAGACGGCGTCCTCCAGCAATATACAAACAAATGACAGACGAAAAACCAAGATGGCGTCTTATAGCAATGTTTAAACAAATGACAAACGAAAAAAACTAAGATGGCTGCACACAATAGACTGATTATATGTGAGAGGAACCTCCAGAAATGTAATTTTTTTAAATAAATTATGTAAATAATTTTTAAAGAAAATGTTCATAATTTTTGGCGATTTTTGGTTTTTTTATATAATTGTTTTGGATTTTTTGGGATTGTTTGGGTTAAAGGTAACTGGTGTCTATGATCAAAGGTTACGTACATCCAACATGGCGGTCAATATGGCTGCCAGCCTACCTATTCATTACTTGGTATTCTAATATTAAATACTCTAAAGCAGTAATGCGATAGCAAAATTTACCTTCACCCTTGTAAAATTAAGTCTAAAATATTCAAGTTAATAATGAAGATGTATAAATTTTTATGATTCTGTCACCCATTTTAACAGTAAAACTTAATATGTGAATGAAATACCACTTAATATGTCCGGTTAATCTTTCTTCGTAAGATTAATGAACATAGTACCTAAAATACGTATTGGCCGTTTTCAAACGACTTTCAAATCTGTAAGCAGAAAGTCTACAACTAATAAGACTTAGAGGTAAGGTTTTTTTCTTTCAGAAAGGCGACATAACAAGATAGACTATCAATGTTAGTTAGATATGAAAGAGTAGTAACTGAAAGTAAAGTCAGTAGAGGATGGTGAGAGTGAAAGTTTACGTACGAGAGGCAAATTTCCCTTTCTTAATGAGATGGTGACACGAATTTGGCATAAAATTTTGAAAAAAGATGGTGTTGGAAAGATTGTGGTGTTCCTGTATCTCTATTAACTAACAATGTGACCACCAATGAGTTTCAAACTGTCACCGCACCAAACTTGAAGGTGTACATTAAAAATAATCTTGATTTGCTCCAGTACATTTTCACATCGTAGGCAGTATGGATTGGTCAGTACCAACATCGATTTGACCAGCCTTGTCATAACATAGTTGATTTTACTACTTATTAGTAACAACAAAGGAAATCTATGACCTTATGGAAACTAACACATAGTTCAAAATTTTAAAAACCTCTTTTTAAGTAAAATAGTAAAATTTTTATAAAATGTAATTATATAAAAAATGCATAACTTTTAAAAACGCCTGTTTTATTTTTTGCGTAAATGTGTGTTACAAATTATATATTGCGTTATACCCCTTCCCTCAATTTAATATAAATTAATAGGGAATCAAAAACAACTTTCAAAATGCCGTGGAAAGCGAATAAACAGATTATAAGGGTTCTGGGTACAGACTTCATGAAGGCTTAGGCAGGTAGGAGCCCATGTCATCTTGGATATCCGCCATTTTGTGATGTTCATGACATAGAACTATCGGTCGTCTTGATTCCGGTCACCATCTTGTTTACAACCATAATTTTGTTATTGTCCGCCATAATGTTTTCTTCCTTTTTATTCTCAAGATTCCTTATTTTCCCTTTAAAATGTACTATTTTTTCCTCGATTTTTTGTTTTTTCCCTCGAAACGTCTAGAATGTATCCTCTATAGTAGTATAATTTTCTCGAAAATTAATATTTCGCTTTCCCGCCACTACAGCCGCATGTCCGCCATATTGACAGCTCCTAAAAAAACATTTCTGTGATGTTTAGCTGCTACATTAAAAGCCTTGTTTAGCTCAAATTAGTAGTGCTCCTCAATTTACCTCAGTGACTCAATTTTGGGCCTGAGGAGCCAGGAGTCATCTTAAATTCGATGGGCTATAAAAATTTTAATATTAAATTATATATATAAGAATATGTTTATTTAACTTCTAAAATTTACAGATATAAATGTATCAAGCGAAATGTCTACGGACTCGTATTTTCAAGGATAATTAGATTGTGATGACACAACCTTATTATATTTGGTGAAGCGCAATTATATAAAATCAAAGTTATGTATTTAATTTTATATATTTTTATTCAACTTTTAAAAACAAGTGTATCGAGTGACGTGTTCACATTTTCGTGTGTTTTAAACTGATAATAATATGTCGTCAGAAAATATGATTACGTGACTATGACCAGTGCCATATTGGATTTTATGAGCATATAAAATATATTAGTAAATATACCAAGTGTTATATATTCGGACTTGTGTTTTAAACTACAATACTAAAGTAAAATTATAAAATATAATTATTCGCACTTTTTTGACGCCATATTGGATTTAGTAGGCATAGGGGCAATTGTTTTACTCCTAGCACTAATCAATGTGATATGGCTCATTATGACTTAAGCCCTCTTACAAACATAGTTGGCTGCCATTATCTAACTGTTAAAGATACAGCCGCCAAATGCATATCAAAGGCATCGCCCCCAATGACGAAAAGGACAGCGTGGTCAATTATGCCTTAACCCATCGTATAAGCATAAATAGCTATAATTTCCGAACTGATGAAGCTATAGTCATAAAATTCATATAATATGCATCACCCCCGATGTCGATCAGGGTGGTGGGTCAATTATGGCCTGAGCCCACTTATAAACATAGTTGACTGTAATTTCCAAACCGTTTAAGATACAGCCACCAAATTCATAACATAGGCATCACCCACGGCGACGAAAAGGATCACAGCATAGTTGACTGTAATTTCCAAACCGTTTAAGATAAAGCAACCAAATTCATAATATAGGTACCACCTTCGACGACGAAAAGGGTCGTAGGGTCTAGTACACCCTAAGCTCACTTATAAGCATAGTTGACTGTAATTTCCAAACCGTTTAAGATATAGCCACCAAATTCATAACATAGGTATCACCACCCCCAAAAACGAAAAGGGTCACAGGGTCAAGTATGCCCTAAGCCCTCCTCTCCTATAAGTATAGTTGGTTGTATTTTCCGAACTGTATAAGTTATAGTCACCAAATTCATAACATATGCATCGCCCACGACGATGAAAAGAACTACAAGGTAAGTATACCCTTAGCTTACTAATAAGTAGAGTTCATGGTGATTTTTGAACTGTTTTAGATAGAGTCACCAAAATCATAACATATACATCATCCCCGACGACTAAAATGACCGCAAGGAACAAGTATGGCCAAAACAAATGTATAAGCATAGGTGGTTGTAATTTCCTAACTGTTTAAGATACAGCAACCAAATTCATAACATAAACATCGCCCCCGACGACGAAAATCAAAACATAAATACTTTTTTTGGTACAATATTTTTGAAAAAATGCATAATTTCCGAACTGTTGTGGTTTTCCATTTCAGAGTATCAAATATTTTATTTCGGTTTCAGTTCTAATGATTGCATCGTTATTTTCTCCGAACTGAATAACTGAAAGTTCAAAACAATGTACAAATTAGATCTTATCGAACTCGAGTTTATCACAGAACAATAAATTAATTTTGAACAATGCTACTTCAACTCCACTTTGAAACCCAAATATTTACTAACAGAAAACTTATTTTTATTTTGGGAATGAGTCGAAACGAAATGAAACCCAAAATCTTGCAAATACAAACCCAGTGGATTATGTTTTTCGTATTGTTGGTGCTTCACTGGATAAAACGAAATTTCAATTAAATTAAAACATTATTTTTTTGGGAACACTAATTTACGTCTTCCACTTATTGTTTTCAAGGAGATACTAAAATACAGCTTGTACTTTTAAAAGCCACAATTTGGAAACAAGTTACCAAGGTTATTTGAGTAAAAAACATAAAATGTAACCATGTGTGGTCATAGAAGGCCGTAGCTTGTCTCTTACCATTCTATCCACACTCTTCCGGAGCTTTCGTCACAGTGACAACAGTAAGTGCAGGGAGAAGGTCCTTCCTACTCACGTTCACACGTTCACTTTGCTGACGTCTATGGGAAACGTTTAATGTATGCTGAAACAAAAATTTGTTGCTTTTAATTGAGAGTGTATTTTCAAGGTGACATAATTCGTTTCAATGTAAATAATGCTTGTCCGGTTTTACTTTCACTTTGCAGAGATAAACGTAAATCTAAATTAACAATCTATCTCACTTGAGTCCATACGTTACCACGCAGCGGAATAGTGCCAGGTAAGTGTCATGCACCAGAATGTTGTACAAGTAACCGGTATTTGTTTCAAGCATGAACAATATAGTCCTAGCGTGTGGAATGGCGCGAGCTGTAAGTGAAGTACATAGAGTTGGTGGCAGACAGTGAACGTAACGGGCTAGCAGGGAGGCCGCGATGTCCTCGGGGGACAGCTGCCTGCGCACGGCAACTCGGTGGTGCCGGGCCAGCAGGCCTCCGAACTTGCGGGTGGCAGCGCACTGGGGAAATCATACGATGCGA
>NQII01000219.1:485790-510448 GCA_002778355.1 Clitarchus hookeri | reverse complement strand
GGGAAGTATGACACGCGAGCAGGAGGGAGGAAAGACGTAACTACCTCACGATTGTCTGATGGTTCTGTTATCACTCATCTACTTGCCGGTCCGGGACTAGCTACATACGCGAGCGTGAAGGAACAAGCTTGCACAACGTCCGTCGGGCACGTACGCGGTGGAAGAATACCTTACGTATTGATATATTTACACTCATAAGTATGCACTCGTAGAGTTTTATTAATATAGAAGATATGTTTTTATAAATGTTGCGTCTTAATAGGCATTAGTGGCAACATATTCCTTCACAATTTTATTGCAATCTGTTCAGGGATTGAAAAGTTATAGGCCGGAGGGAGGGGGACGTACATCCAGACAGATATCCGGGTGATTTTACAAGCCTGCCTTTCCAAAGGAAAGTAGGCTAAAAATATTTAAGAACTCCTTTTTTAATTTCACGCAGTTAAGGCTAGAATGTGCTTGTGAAATTAGTTTCCAAGGTGTTATTTCAAAGTAAATAATTTGGTACAAATCGTAATTATTAACTACGGAACATGTTTTGCCTTGAGGTAGCTATCCAGAGTTCGTTCCAGTAGGTGGGCTGAACTGTAGGCTGGTAGTTTTCAGTAACATTTCAGGTAATATCTAATGTAGTCGCTTGTTGTCACTCAGCTATTAAACTTTCTCACCAATTAGGTCAAAGACGTTAATATTATTGCTTCTTAAAATGAGTTGTCGATGTTATTATTATTATTGCATTTAACTTACATGAAAATATTCTGCCTAACTAAAACTTATAATCTAAAGAGCGAATTTTTAAAATATTTATTTATGACATCCCTGAAATGGACATTAAATAAAACGGTCATTCTTACGTATGGAATTTTGCATGCATGTCTATTTTAGCCTCAAGAGAAAGTATGCCTGTCACATGATACTGTCACTTATATCAACATAGTTTGATATCTTCGGTTCATGTCTAGTTAAAACCAGGTAGTTTCCACAGAAAAAACACACATTTCCAGTGAACTGACATTTATAGTTCATTCAAATTAACATAGCCTTAAAACTGATAGCATTGAGTAAAGATATATCTAGCGTTGACTTCCCCAGGTTAAAGTTTCTAACCACTCGAGCAGGTAAGAATCTGTAGTTCTTGGTATGAACACCAGGTAGCGCTAGTCCATTTTCGTGGCGGCTGCGTGGGGAAGTCGGCAGTGTTGCCACTGTAACATCTACCATCTCTCTCACTCACACTCCATCTCTGTCGCTCGTCGTTATGAAGATGATCTAACTTACATGTTATAAAATATATTACATTCGTAAAGTATAATCGCGCAACAAAACGAATGGTCATTCACGGAAAAAGTATTTATTCATATAACAAAACATGAGGCACAGAAAACATAACTACTTTTTGGAAAAGTAAATTATAATTCTGTAAATGCGCCACAAAGTTAACCACGCGGATGCCCTACAATTACAAATAATTCAAATGGTTTTATATTGTTCGTAAATAGTTATCATTGTCTATTTGTAGGCTATGAGATGACAAACCTTCCAGAATACATTAAATAATTTTATCACAGCGAAGACATTTACAAATAATTTCTGTTCTTCTTGGTAACAACTGTACACTATAAACAGAGAAATGTTTTGATTCGATTCCTTTGAAACACACGTGCACACAATAAATTAAGCGTAAGATGAAAAGTCTGAAGTAAAGCTGAGTTTACATTAGAAAATTTAAGCACTAAATTATGGGTTAAGACATGTACAGAAGAAACGTATGTGTTACCTCATGTATTGGTTTCCAACGGAACTAAGCAGGTCGTGGGCTATGTTGGGGAAATCCCAACATTGCCCACGAAAATAAATAGTTAAATGTGGTATCTTAAGTGAAACCTGTGAGACGATGACCACTCAGAACACATCAGACGGTGGTGTTTGCGGAAACGGTTATTTACAGTAATGTAAGTATAAACAATATCATAACGTCGTGTGTGTGCACATGTGTGATTACTATACACAGGAGAGCCAAAAAAACTGGTATAGGCGAGCGAATGCAAAAAACAGAGGTATGGAACCAATCAGAGTAACGCGATGCGGTCGGCAGCACCTATATAAGACAACAACAGTCTCGCAAAGTTGCTAGATCGGTTACTGCTGCTATAATGGCAGGTTATAAAGATTTAAGTGAGTTTGAACGTGGTGTTATAGTCGTCGCACGAGAGATGGGACATAGCATCTTCGAGGTAGCGATAAAAATTGGATTTTCGCGTACGACCACTTCACGAGTGTACCGTGAATATCGGGAATCCGGTAAAACATCAAATCTTCGACATCGCTGCTGCCGGAAAAAGTTCCTGAACGAACGGGACAAACGACGACTGATGAGAATCATTAAACGTGACAGACGTGAAACCCTTTCTCAAATTGGCGCAGATTTCAATGCTGGGGCATCAACAAGTGCCAGCGTGCGAACTCTTCAACGGACCATTATTGACATGGCCTTTCGGATCCGAAGGCCCACTCGTGTGCCATTCTTGACTGCACGACACAAAGTTTTACGCCTCGCCTGGGTCCGCCAACACCACATTGGACATTTGATGACTGGAAACACGTTGCTTGGTCTGAGGAGTCTCGTTTCCAATCGTATCGGGTGGATGGACGTGTACGGGTATAGAGACATCCTCATGAATCCATGGACCCTACATGTCAACAGGGGACTGCTCAAGCTGGTAGAGGCTCTGTCATGGTATGGGGCGTATGCAGTTAGCGTGAAATGGTACCCCTGATACGTCTAGGTATGACTCTGATAGGTGACACATACGTAAGCATCATGTCCGATCACCTGCACTCATTCATGTCCATTGTGCATTCCGACGGACGTGGGCAATTCCAGCAGGACGATGCGACACCCCACAAGTCGAGAGTTTCTACCGAGTGGCTCTAGGAACACTCTTCTGACTTTAGACACTTCCATTTGCCGCCTAAATCCCCAGACATGAACATTATTGAGCATATCTGGGATGCCTTGCAACATGCTGTTCAGAAGAGATCTCCACCGCCTCGCACCTCTATGGATTTGTGGACTGCCCTGCAGGATTAATGGTGTGAATTGCCTCCTGCATACCTTCAGACATTAGTCTAGTCCATGCCACGTCGTCTTGCGGCACTTCTGCTTGCTCGCGGTGGCCCTACACGATATTAGGAAGGTGTACCAGTTTTTTTGGCTCTTCAGTGTATTTCTCGACTAATGAACAATAATTTCCTGTCAATTTCCTTTCACATAAGAACGGAATGAAAACGCTACTATGATGTATCAAATCTGAATTGTAAGTGCTAACAGTGCTCGTATTTTATCATGAACACATTCACTATAGTAAATTAATAAATTAGAATTAAAAACAATGACCTTAATCTATTTTTGATAATTCATTTTCATAGAGGTAAATAAAACCAAATAGTGGTTGATATCGCTGCAAATTTCAGCAAAAACAGAGTTCTACGACAGAAAGAAACACATGCCATGGTCGCCACTAGTAAATCATGAGTTTCGTATTCACAGCTGCAACGGAAGCTGATAACTCACGTGTGACAGGCTCGTCTTTGGCAGAACGTGAACGAACACGTGGGTGAGCCGAGGCCAGGGTGATGACTTATTTTTGCCAGCTGCGGAACTGGCAGCACCGCATGTGTGGCGATGTATTTTGACAGCTGCGTCGTCTGCTGCCTGCTAACTCCCAGCCAGAAATACTAGCGCTCCTCTGAATCATCCCAAGAACTAAAATAAAAAACTGATTAGACCTTACCTTATCGCATTGTCGTTCCAGTGTATGTCTTTACTCAATGCTGATAATATTCCTCAAATTATCAGAGCATAGTGAGTTTCTTTCAAATTTATGCTGTTACTCTCAGAACTAGCTAGCTCTCACTTTTAACGTGAGAGATCAATTGTACGGCCGGTGGGAATGGGGTACAGATTGAAGTATTTTTTCCAGTTGGAAATGTGTTTGTGGTGTGGTATGTGTGTGTGTTGTGTGGATGGCGGCGAGTGGAGAAGATACTGAGGTAGATGTGTGTTGCAGCCAACGAGCTGGGCACGGTGCTGGGCATGAACTCGCTCATCTTCGTGGTGGTGATCGTGAGCTCGCTGCTGGTGGTGTGTGCAGCCATCGTAGGTGTGATGGTGTGCCTGTGCAGGCGCACCGCGAGTCGCCCCATGCAGCAGGCGCAGCAGCCACCACCCACCACCACCTTCCCATGTGAGTATCGACAGCCGCCACCCTGCCCTCCTTGAGCAGCCCTGGGCAGGCTCAGTCAGAGGGGTAACATGGCTTGCCCCTGGTAGGCAAAGGAAGACGACAAACTCGAAGCTGGGAGTCTAATATATATGCCATGGGTAGGCAAATATTGCAGACACACATATACTGGAATTGTCCATAGACGACTGGTTCGAATTGTATGAAAACTTTAACACAGTGTTGAGAGAAGACACGTGTCTCGGCAAAGGCAGGCATAGGAACATGCAAGGGGAAAACTACACCATATAAGGAGAACACTTATTTTGCCCATGCCAATTGTCAACATTTAGGAAATGGAGCCACCTGAAACCTATCCCTCAAACCAAATTGTGACCATGTTTTTTAATATAAGGGCCATAAAAATGTAACTTTCACAGTTATTTTAATTAATAAAAGTTAATTGTCTAAATGCATGCTTTTAGTAATTCTCAATAAAAAGCTCTAAAAATTCTTTAGATGCCCACAGGACAAGATATCTCACACGGTGACTTAAATGGCCCTGGGAAATAATCTTAAATTAATAGTTTTCTATACTCGTTTTACGCTGATATATTTCTTATGCTTTTAAAATCAAAATTTGAAGTTGCACCAAGGTTGGGTCGTATTGAATTGTAGTAAATGAACTGGAGGAAACTTTTGAAGAATCGCCGTCAGAGTGCTTTTAATGTCTCAGGCAGTCGGTCGAACCTTTTTTCGTCAGAAATCGAAATGATATATTTTGTCTTATCCAGTCTCATGCTCGAGTACTTCTTGTGGTGCAGCAGATAACAGATTGCTTTCAGTACATCCATTTGCAGATAGATAAGCGAAGTTTAAACAGCAGTGAAAGCAGAAGTAGCATTATTGTATTAATAAAATATATTTTGAGTTTCCATGGAATGCCAATTTGGAAAGTGTAACATGCTGTGTATGTATGGAAACCACTCAAAGGGACGAATTTCTCTGAACCAAGAACTAGGGCAATTGCGTGAGCTCTAATGCACCTTTTTTATTTTCCAAAGTACTAAACTCAAAGAAGAAAAAATTGCAGTAACCAAATAACCACAAATAAACATATTTTGCTAGATTGGTCTCAGCTCCATGGATGACTGCTTCTCTTGTGTGTACACTATAATCCGCCCATCCGCCTCATTAAAAGTAAGTCCAACAACAAATGTTGAAGCATTCTCTGAACTGATATTTACTTGTCATGTTAATGACACCTTCCTAAGAGAGAGCACAAATACTTCTTGATTTTGTTATTTAAAATAAAGTAACGCCAACTGCGAGGCTCGAGTGAGTTTCACAAAATCACTTCAACTCTAGCATCAAATAGGCTGTCCTGTAATATTTGTGGGCTTCACATTTCTCAAATCATATCGTATTTTAGGAGAGATGCTCTGCATACATCCCACAATACACAGATGGCATTCCCGAACACAGTAAACTCGAAAGACACTTCGGTGAAATGAAGGAATGAGAGTAGCTCCATCGTAGATAGTGGCGTCAGAGGCACCTGGAAATCTGCGATCATCTTCATTCGCCATTTCCACAAGAGGGCCAAGTAAATCGACATTTCCATGCATGTCTAAGGTGATCATCAGAATAGAAACTTGAAACCTAGAGAATTATTTCATATTTGAACAAGTTCTTGCTATTCGAGTTTTGGATTCATACCAACAAGAAGGTAACTCTGAAAATGTAAATCATTCTAGATTATATACTAATTTTTTAAAAAAGAAATGTTGAGTTTTAGATTTAAAATATTTATATGTTTATATATATATATGCAAACGCACATGGGTGATTCACAGCACCTGTATCACCCCATGTTCTCGGAAACAACACGACACTGGGGGTTCGCGATAACTGTACCCTATATGAATCATTGATTGGTAGTAATTCCATTCCCCCGAACATACCGGCGGTAGGAGTATAGGGGGTGAACTTTAAAATTTGCAAATGGGAACAGGGGTTGTATATACTATCGTTGGATAGATCGTCAAAAAGTAAACGGCATTTACTAAAACAGTTGTTTTCTGACGTGCATAGTTTATTCGCAATAAAATAAATAATTTAAGCATATGGTTTGGACGTGCGTAGGTTACGCACAATGAAAATGAACGAAAACTATTGTTATTCTTACTACAAATTAACGAAACATGAAGTTTTTCTGACATGTATTCCTAGTTTAAATACAATCAAAAGGACTTCGAGTGTACTGTAAATACCGGTATGGTGTGAGAGAAACACTATGAAATTGTAACTGGGAATACTCATTCGCACACATCACTCTTCATAAGTGTTCGAAATGTCGATCCCACTGTATCAAACATGACTTAGATCCCCTTCTTACATTCGCAGTTGATCGGCGGACCTCAGCACAGCTGAGATCTCCACATGCTGCACTGATTCTGTCCTTCGTGTCTTCCCTCGTTGTTGGACGCACGCAGTAGACGATGTCTTTAATTTCCCCCTACAAAAAGAAAACATTTGGGGGCAAGTCTGGAGAACATGGTGGCCAAGCTACAGGACCTATTCGTCCAATCCACCGTCTGGGGAATAACATGTCAGCAACTAGCCGAGCTCTGTGTGAAAGGTGAACAGGACAGCCAGAACGAGAGGGATATCTTCGATCAGCTGATACAAAATTATTTCCTAGGAAGTCTCCATAAGCTGCACCATTCAATTGCCCATCAAAAAAATATGTTTCTATAACACGATGTCCAAGAAGACCATACCTAGAATTAAGGTTCCACACATGCTAGTTTTCCATTTTACGGAGCCAATGTGGGTTGACTGCAGACCAGAAATGAGCATTATGTATTTGAACGTCACCATTACTCTTGAATGTGGCCTCATCAGTCCACAAAATGCTGCGATGGAAAGCGCGGTCATTGCTAAGGTACTATTTCCATAAATAAATGCGCTTAGAAAAGTCGACATTCCCAAGTTTTGGGTGCAGTTGTACATGGTACGGATGTAAACGATTATCAGCGAGGATTCTCCACACTGTACTACGAGACAATTCTGAGTCGCGGGCAATCCTCCGTGTAGAATCATGACGAATAAATACCATGGCAGCAAGTACATCAACAGCCCTCTCGTCTCTCATAGGTCGTCTGATGCGACGTTTGTTGCGTGTCGGTTTCACTAGCCTGGTTATGCGCATGCGACATGCAAGAAGCTAGAAGACTTTGTACGAGTAATGGACGCCTGTGGGTATTTCTCTAAATACAAACGGGCAGCAGGTCTGCAGTTCCGACGACATTCTCCTAGTTTTATCAGCATGTCAAATGCTTTTTCGTTTGTAAACGGCATTCCATTCAAAAAGCAACATCACAGACAAACTATGCCTGACACTGAAACAACACACACGATTAATGGTTGCTATGTAAACCGAATGACTATCGGAATGAACGAACTTTCGATTGTCAGTTAACTTGAATGCAAAACCTGCAGTGCCTGTAAGTGGTGGATAATGTATCTGCTAGCTGCATAGTGCTGCATTATGTTCCGTGTTTTATCGGAAACAGTTTAATACCTACAGCACGAGCCCATGCAGTAAGACTCACAGGTCACTGCTAGCATCAAAGCGAGTCTCACACTCCAACCTAAATACCGCAATCGAGCACATTGTGTATCTGATGTGTATATTTTACACACAACCAATGATAAGTGGATAAACGTAACTGATATTATTAGACTGTTTCCGAACAAAAACGGAGAATAATGCAGCACTAAGCAGTAATCAGATAAGCCATCCACAGCAACNTTTTACACACAACCAATGATAAGTGGATAAACGTAACTGATATTATTAGACTGTTTCCGAACAAAAACGGAGAATAAGGCAGCACTAAGTAGTAATCAGATAAGCCATCCACCACTTACAGGCACTGCAGGTTTTGCATGCAAGTTAACTGACAATCGAAAGTTCGTTCATTCAGACAGTCATATGTTTTACATTTCATGAAAGATAGAATCAGATCAGCTTGTGGATATCTTATCAGTGCGGAGGTCCACCGAGCAACCGCGAATGTAAGACGGAGAGCAAGAGTCGTCTCTGATACGGTTGGTCGACGTTTAGAACACTTATGAGGAGTGTGGTGTGTGAATAAGTGTTCCCAGTTAACGGTAGTTCTCTCTCATCATACCGGTATTTACAGTACACCCGATGTCATTTTTATTGTACGTACACTAAATATGCTCGCGAGAAAAACAACATGTTTGGTTGATTTCCTTTTGATTGTAACGTGGTTAACGCGATCAATTCTCATTGTGCGTAAACTACGCACGTCACAAACCATATTCTTAGATGATTTAATTTATTTTGTATAAACTATGCCTTAGTAAATGTGGTTTCCTTTCAGACGATATATCCAACGATACCTCATACGACCCACGTTCCCATTTGCAATTTCAAATCTCACCTCCATACCCCTACCACTGGTATGTTCGCGGGAATGGGATTACTACCAATCCATGCTTCATATAGGGTATAGTTATTAAAAAAGTTTTTGTGAACCTTGGTATCTGTAGTTTCCGTGAACAAGGGGTGATACGGGTGCTGTGAATGCTCACGGTAAATACTTGAACCACTATTGGTATAGTCTCTCAACATTTTTTTACAATTTCAACACCATAAGCTATGCAATTTTACAGTAATACTAGGTCCCCTGAAGTTTCCTTAAAAGCTTTGCCAGCACTAATAATATTTGTCTTCAGTTAACCAGTCTCGTCTACGAACTTTTGTTGATAATGAAAGTACTGTTCGTGATTCAATAGTTTGTGTACACGCCAAGATATCGTTTGAATAATGAATTTTTTGAACAATCTCTGTGTTTTAGGACTTACCATAAACCACCTCAGCTGTGCAGACAGATCTTGAAGAATGCTGCTAGCACCACAGTCACTTTTCACATTATTGTTGTTTTACTGACGGGCCTGATCTACTGCAATGCGAGAAAAAGAATAGAATTATTTGCATTAAAAAAATATTAAAACAAGTTATTATCCTGACTTAAACTCGATATAAACTCTGTACAACTCCTTAAATGAATGGTCAGCCATCTCGCATAGCGAAAATGGTCTAGCAGAAAAAAAATACTTGATACACTCCTTCAAGAAATGGAAATACTTATCTTGTAGAGAACAATCTAAACTCAGAAGACTGCTAAATTTAAAACAAGAAGTCAAAACTGTAATTTGGAATACTGTTCAGAATTAGTTTTCAACCGAAGGTTTATTGTTTACTCAGGAGATTCGTAATCATAGCCTTCTTTCAAAAAATGGTACATTATGACTGGTGTGACTTGAAACTCTCTAGCTTTCATAATGTGTATCACTTGTAGAAAACTGGCAGCCATTTCCTCTGTAAATGTTTCCCATTAAGCTATAATGGCAGACCACCCAGAGCTGTCAAGAAGCTTCTCTATGCTCGTGGAAACCCTTACTCCAGAATGAAATTACGAAGATAAGACGAGAAGCTTGTCCTTGCCATAAAAATCTAGCCAATTCCTCTAAATTATTTTACACAAATTTATAGGTGGTTTTTCTGCAGTTATGATCTAGGTCTAGCTTGCCTTCTGCGATGATGTTGTATAGTAATACAGGAACCACTGAATCCTTAAACCAGAAGCGTGAAATGCAGCCCAGAACATATCCAAGTTCCTGTCATTGTCGTCTTTAAACTTGGTATGGTGCATGAAGACATGATCAAACCTCTATTGTCTTTTTAACATATTCAAGAGTAATGAGCAAATATGGAATAAGTGTAATGGTGTCTCTAAGTTCATGTGTGCATTTCGGCTGAACTGATGTTTTCATTGGTAGGAACATCGCATTCACGAAGCCATATGCCTCAGGGAGCTCAGAAACCAACTTCTTCTGCAAATCTATATCACAGAAATCTTAACACAATCCAATTATTGTCCGTTGAAATATTGTTATGTTTACTCGCTTTTGTTAATGTTTAGTCTCGCCAAAAAAAAACCACTCACATAAATGCAGTGTTGTTCAAGTGCACAATGGCATTTATTGTTCTAAACAATATACAAATCGCCTACAGCCACATCTGAGGGACGTGACTAAAATGCACTTAAAAAGGGACTTTACTCAAGCTCTCTGCACCAGAAATAGTCGTTTGACTAACCACTGTTATAATACACTTGGAACCGATTCGATCAGCCCCTCTCCGCCAGGAAGGTCACGCGTCGGCGGCGTCGATCGTCCTCAGCACCCGCGCCTCGGCAGCCGACGTCCGCCGGAGTCTTGATGCAATGGCGACCTCCATCCACCGCCATTTTGCATCACCTGAACGCTACTCCCTCAGCGCGGGGGAAGTACAAGCCCTTGTGAGAGTTCTTGTCCTCCCATTCGTATAGCATTTCTAGCACCTATGTTGGGGACAGCTAGTCCATCCCGCCTGGCTGTTGATCAAATTGTTATCTGCGGCAAGCCAGCAGTCTTTTTTGTTTAAGGACCCCTGGTAGCGCCAGGGGTCCTGGTACCCATAACTGTTTCCTCTCCTTCCCTGCCTGCGGGGGGAAAGAAGAGGAATGGTTCCTAAAAAACCGGAATTTTAAATTGCAGGGCATGTTAAGAACCGCCGCGAAGACCGGGGTACTTCGTTGCGGTTTCAGTTTTTTTAAAGCGGATTCTAAGCCGAAATATTGCAGTTTGTCTGGAAGGTGGTCGAGGAGGCAAGGCCTGCAAAATTACGATAATAAATATATATAATGTGTATATGTTCAGTTGTTGTTGGTTCTAAGTTGGCAGCAAATAATAAGTATTTGATTTTTGTATTTGTTTTAAATATAATAATAATATGATAAATTATGTAGAAAAGTAAATCAATATTAAGAAAGTTAAGATTAAATATATATATAAATATAATATATTTAAATATCTGAAGTTAAATTGTGTTTGCACTTGTAATGTGTTGTGCGTTGTTTGAATTTAATATTATTTATTCGGAACCTACTGTGAACAGTAAAGATAGTTAATCCATGTGCATATATGTTTTGTTGAGTCTACAGGTGTTCGTAGTTGCTTTGATGTTGCTCGAGAGAGAGCGGAGAGCGCAGGAGTGGGGAGGCACCGGAGCTATGTAGGCACCAACTAGTTTTGTTAAAACGTCCCGGACCGATCGGGTAATGCGCACGAGCACGGGAGCTGGTAGAGTCAGAATTTGAATTTGATCTTGAGGCAAAATAGTGAAAGGGAAGCTGAATACACTACCAGATGCCTTAAGCAGAGTTTCGACTGTAGGTACAGCAAAAACCACAATAGTGAGACTGCCATTTTCTGAATTCCTATATTATGCTCTGCCATATTCTTTAATTATCTTAAACTTGCACGATCAGTTTCAATTATAAATTTCCTACTATACAAATATTGTCTCAAATATGTAGAAACAATTTTCATGGACCCTAATTCTCTCTCTGTTGTTGACCACCTAACCTCGTTAGTGGAAAGTTTTATCGATGCAAAAGCTATAATATTACTAGCATTGCCTCGACCCTCTTGCATGAGAACTGCACCTACAGCTGTTTGTGAAGCAACGCATGCTATAATGGTAGTTTTGTTTTCGTCAAATTTATGTAATATGGGTGCTTCTTGGAGTTTTAATTTAAGTTCTAAAAATGCTCTTTGTTGATCTTCTCCCCATTTATAACTAACGGTATTTTTCGTTAATTCAATTAACGGTTCCGATTTGCTGCATAATTGGGTATATATTGACGTAAATAAGATCTCATTCCTAAAAATGCTCTGAGCTGTTTTAGATTGGCAGGAGGTGCCAATTGTTTTATAGCCTCTATATTATCCGGATCTGTTTTAATTCCTTTCAGCGTAACTTAATGGCGTAAGATTTTTATATTTTGCTAAGCAAAATTACATTTAATAAAATTAACTTTTACGTTAAATATTATCTAAATGTTTTTCAAATGTCTGTCCCGATATAAAGATATCATCAATACATGAGATTGCAGTATTCGACGATATGGTCCTAAGAAAATATCGATAAACTGTTGAAAGAATTGCGGGCTTGAAGATGGCTCCATCGGCGTATGCCTATATTGGTATAAAACTATACCATCAATGGCAAAAGTTAACTTATGCCTATCCTGTTTCCTAACTGGAATGGCATAAAAACAGGAAAAAAGGTCTAACGAACTGACATATTTTGTGTTTTTAAGGGTGATTCGAATATCCTCCGTTATAGGTAATGGATACTGAATGCTTCTAACATATTGGTTTAGAAGACTTTAAGAAATCTAATGCCTCCTTGATTTTTTCTAATTATCAGACTAGGAGCCGCATAAGGTGAGTCTGATTTTTCTATGATCTCAGCTTCCATCATTTATTATATTTGTTTATTTAGTTCTTCCCTAATGTTTGCACTTATACGATAGGGTGGCCTATGAATTAGCTTATTAGTTGTTAAATCTAATTTTATTTCGAAATTTTTAGCTTGTGTAAGCTCTAGTATATTTTCAGCATACCTGTCTTTGAAAGCTGTAATAATATTAAACAGCTCTGATTTTTGTTTATGACTCAGTTCCTTATTAATTTTATCTTTTAGCTTTGGTACACAATCATTGTCGAAAATATTTATTATGTGTATGCAATGTTCAATTGTGTTAACTTTGCTTTCTTCTGATACATTATCATTTAATGGTACCTGAAATAATTTGCTAGAATTGTTTCCATTAAGAAACATTATTTTGTGATTTAAAAAAAGGCATGGCATTAAATTTATTAATAAAATTACAACCAAGTATAAAATCTACTCGTAAATTACATTGGCCAACAGCCATTTTGGTGCCAACGATTTTTCAACGTTCTGGGTAAGTTTTGGGTGCCGAATCCAAAATAGCCATTAGATTTCGTCTATCAGATCTAGTTTTTGAGATAGGCTATGTTTTCTATTTCTGAAGTAGCTATACACACATTCATTATTTATCACTTAAAAATTTTCTTTTATACAACTTTCTAGCATGGAGTTTACTTAGACAGTCTCGCTGAAGACTCCAACAGTAGTCGGCAATCATGTGGCTATTCCATCGCCCTTGATATCGATCTTCCATATTTTTTTATGTCCTGATGGAATCTTTCTCCCTGTTCTTCACTACAATCACCTAGGTTAGGATATGTCCATTTGGGCCTATTGTTCCGATTAATACCTTTGATATTTACGAGACAAAAGTAGCAGTCATTGTGATGGTTTCGTGGTTCCCTCCAAATCATTGGTACGCCAAACTTCAGGCACTGTCTCTTTCCCATGGTCCACTGTCGCAAATGTTTAACACATGTTTTGCATACAAAATGTGGAGCCCAAGATTTATCCTGGTCTCCCAAATAGACGCCAAAGTATGCCAGATAAGCCTTTTCCATAAAGTGAGAAATACGTTTTCGACTTTCTTTCAAAATGTATTCGCCACATACATAACAAAACACGTTTGGATGATTTACACAGCTACGTCTGCTTGTGGATGCCATGGTTTTAGTTCAGTGTTTTAATACTAAAGAACGGCACAAATCAACACGAAATAATAGCACAACTTTACTCACGAAAGCTCAATAACATACTGAGCCGGGTAAGGCAGAGGTAGGCAAAAGGTAACATGGGCCAAGGGTTAACGAGTGGGGATGAAGCAGGTATAAGCAGGTTGGTTGAATCATGGGCAATTCCAGGTATATCAGGCTAATTTGATTTTCATTTGAGATATGACATTTCTATTTTGACCTCAAAAGACATGTTTATTTCTTTACTTATGCCTTTTATCAAAACTAAAATCAATTAGCCCGTATCTCAAAAACCAGAGCTGAGAGACGGAATCTGATGGCATTTTTGGAATCAGCACATTAACAGTATTCCAAATCAGTCCTTCGTTTTCCGGCACAGAAAAAAAGTTTAATTTTGTTGGCCAGTGTTATCAATAACTCCTGTGGGAAAGTATGGCCGATAATGTTCACCTTGTATCTCTTCCGTAGCCTCCACTAAAGTACATGTCTCTGTATTTGTTTCTAGTTTTTTAATGGTTATTATTGTAGAAGCGACACATGTCAGCAACCAGTGTCAAGCAATGCAGAATACGCGTTCCCTTTATGTTTATTAGTACCCTAGGTGTTGACGTTTTCACAAGCTCTTTTCCGCGTGGCGTGTGTTTTGTTTAGCCATCAGCTATTGTGTTAGCATTGTGCATACGCTGTTTATGTGCAGACTCAGCTCCGCCTTCCTGGGCGTGTCTTTCTTCACTCTCTGGCGAATAAACAGCTTTGATTGAGTTTTCACGTGAGCAATGTGAGACTGCCTCCTTGTTTAGAAACAGCTTTCTGTTTTGAAGATCAAATGTTTGTTTGAATTTGCGGGAGCGGGCCGCAATATCTGTTTGAAATTTCCTGATACGGAAACAAATCGCATTCCTTCGCGTGATGACCTGTATACATGCACAGCGCACATGTTTGACTTATTTCGCTGCGTGGACCTATTTTTCTGTGTTTTAATTTCCGCGTTACGTGATGTGGAGTATTCCTTGTTTATCTTCTCGCTAATCTTAACTATGTTTGTCCTTGCCTGGTCTTGTCCAATCACTCGAAATGCCAACTTTTTCCTGGTTGTCACGGCGTTCTGCTGTAATAACAATTTTTTCGCCACGTGAGTCCTTCCTGGTTAAGTGTTCATGATCAACACCGGGCTTACTGAAATGTAATTCTGACCTATGTGTTTCATCATCGCGAACCTGCTCTATTCGTGAATGATTTATTCGTTGACTTGTGGGGAAACAATTCTTATCCGGCCTTGCATTCTGCGCTGTTACTTGTGCATAAGAACCTGAATCATCCCTAATTATATACCGCACGTTGATTTTTATTTATATGAAAGTAACATGCTCATCCCCCTAGTTACCTAGTTTTTTAGGCCGGTTTCGTTATGACCATGGTACTTTTTACTATTTTCACCCTTATTGTATTTGTTATTACCCTTTTTGCCAAATACTCGCGAGTTCTTGTAACTGTTTGTTAGGGTATTTATTTTCGTTCTCCTGTACGTCGTTATTTCTACTTCTGTAGTAGATTGGTCTGAATTATCTTTGTGTTATCACTACCGGTGCGGGTCTTTGGTGTTTCTGCCTGTCAATTTTTTTATTACTCCTATGATCGCCCTGATGTGTATTTATTCGTTTTTGAGATATTTCTTTCTGATTACTCTGACGGTTATTTTGGGAAGGTATGTGTTTGTGTGGCACCCTGCTCCAATATGGTTAACTTACTTAGCTCCTCTTTAATTTTTTGAATTTTACAGTGAAACCTCTGATTTTCAGCCTGAGTGCACTCTTCTTTAGACATTCGCTTTAACGCTTTAAGCCTAGTTCTACCCTTCGCAAGTTGTTGAGTAACTGTTCTACTGTGTTATTTTGCGGCTCAAGAATTTTGTCTGCATAGCTTGGCAGCAGCGATTTCCATATTATGTCAATAAATTCAGCGTCTAACATGTGTGGATTACACTTGTGCTTATAATATACCAAATATTATATGTGGGACTGGTAACTTTTCTCTCATTTCTGTCTTTTGTTGTACAATAACTCTCAAAATTTTTCTTTCTTCCTATCCACTAGTTTCTATAGATTACTACGTTGGAACATTTTCTACGTTATTTGCAAGTGCATTTTCGTAGATGTGTTTTGCGGTTCTCTGCAAGTATAATTTAATTCGTCTACATCCCTCTTCCTTGTTCTATTTGCCAAGCTCATTGGTTGTTTTTAGTATATCTAAAAATTCGTCTACATCCTGCTCAGTGTTACCTGAAAATGTAGGAGTTTCTACCGGATCTGGAAAAACTATTTGACTTGGTGTACGTCCGCCATTTTAATTTGTTGCTCTAATTTAATATTTTCCTACTCCCGAAGTTGAGCGTATATTGTAGTACTCATTCTCCGTTAAATTCCTTTGACGAGCATTAACTTGAACTGGTGTTTCGTAATATTGCACTGACTGCGCATTAACAAACTGCCGCTCTTGTAGATCACCTGCGTCAATAAAACCTTTCTCTATTGTTTTGGTTAAGAGAGCTCTCATTACTCTGGTGCATTGGGTGTTTAACTTTGTCAAGAGGTAAGGTTTGTCCTGTAATAATTCATCTACCCTATGTATGACTGAAATATATCTGCCTGATTATTTTGCCTATTCTCCATATTACTTCTGGTTTCGGAGAAATCTATAATTGCTTTTTTTTTTTAATCTTTTTCACGGACAATGCGAGGCTTTGTTTCTTTTTCGGCACTCATATATGCTTTAAAACCCGTAGGCCTAATCGAGTGTACCTCTCGTATCTAACCATTAAAACTACCCACCACTGTCAGTTTTAAATGTTAGTAAATTGCACCCTCACACAAAACCATGCATTAATTTAAGTGTTAGTTATTCACCATTATTTCCATGCTATGGGTTATTACTTTGCACAAAGCATGCACAATGCATTCTGTGGGTGAGTTAATAATTAGTAGAGATTAAAGGCTCGTAGGCAAAGGTAAGTACTCCAAGCAAAGAGGAGGAAACGTGAGGCGCCTCTACAAATGTTATATTTACTTGCTTTGGTTAATGGTTAGTCTCATCAAAGAACGAATCACATACATGCAATGTTGTTCAAGTGCACAATAGCGTTTTTTTTTCTAATAATAATATACATATTTCCTGCAGCCACGTCTGAGAGACGAGACTAAAATGCGCTTAAAAAGGGGTGTACTCAAGCTCTCTGCACCAGAAATAGTCGTTTGACTAACCACTGTTATAATACACTTGGAACCGATTCGATCAGCCCCTCTCCGCCAGGAAGGTCACGCGTCGGCGGCGTCGATCGTCCTCAGCACCCGCGCCTCGGCAGCCGACGTCCGCAGGAGTCTTGATGCAATGGCGACCTCCATCCTTGATGTCTCAGCGTTTACATAGGCTGGCTGTGTGTCCTTGATTTCCCCCTTCTGCTTCCCTGGCTGACCAGCTCTCCCTAGGCGTCGTTATGCCTGTCCGTTATCCTTGACGGCCATAACAATATGGACAAGCTAGTGTAATGTAAGTATTCCTGAGATGCAATGCTAGAGGATTGTGACCTATACTTTCGCAAACTGCTTGTGCAGAGAATACCATTCTCGTAGCTCGCAGAACCTGAAGTTCGCAGAGACATGTGACTATCCACTTTGTGTTATGAAACTGGACTTCGTAGTTCGTGCATTTCTTGAATCATTGTTTTTTCTACGATACTGGGAGTAAACGAGCCATATACACAGGAAGAGGAGATTAACGCCTTGCCCGTGTCGGACAGAATATGATTCAGACTTTCGTGCACAGGCTATGTGGTTTAATACGATGAATTAACTGGCAGTGAGTGCTGACTGTGTTGGAGTGTGTCCACCCATTGTGTACCCATATAGAAGGCAAGTAACCGCTAAGAAATCTGGGTGCACATTAGCCACCTACAATCTACCAAAGGAACAAGAAACTTCGGATATCTTCTTCCTCAAACATCTTCTGAGCCAACATTCAAGTAAGCATTGACACTATCCCGCTCAAGTAATTACTCTCTTCCAGACTTCTATGCTAGTAATTCAGGGAAATGTGATAAAATTCATTCGCTAAGATATGATGAGTGAATTGTGGGCATTTCAGCAACATGTTAGCCATACTACTTGCTAAGTTGAACTTCGTATAAAATAGTAAGACTTGCCATTTGAAAAATGTATTCGGTGTCATCTTTATTGAATTCATCCCTAATGAACAGAGCAATATTTTCAAAAGCCACAGCGGTACACACACACACAAACTTTCATTATTAGGCAGTCCGATCATCTATTGATATCACATCTGCAAAATCAAACCTGCCTACCTCGAGTAACATTATTTCAAAATCTCTGTTATGCCTGTACTAGTATTGTAAAGAAGAAGCATTTGATTGGTGTGATTACAAATAAAGCAAGTATCTTCTTTGAAAATGTTCAGTGTTTTTAACAATAACCGGGTTTATGTACATGGCCTGGATAAATCGTCTTGTATAGAAACACTGAACATAAATTGATAAGCTATTTTTGGCATGTTAGCCCTATCTTGTTTCGTGTTGTATTTAAGGCCGTATCTCTTGTGCTATTTTGCTCGATGTGAACTAAGGGTGTCTTTAATTCCGTGGCCGCCATCAAATAGAAAGTTATGAACAGTTGTGTGAAGAGTACTGATATTCTTAAATCCAGTATGGAAATGTGAATGTGATTCATAGGCAGCAGTCATCTCAAATTGATCATTATTCCTGTACGGCTGAATAAGTTCTTCCTTAGAATCAGCTAGCCTGGTATATGTAGTATTTATACATGCCGATATGCTGGAATGTATTAGCTGATACAAGATTCAACCTTTCAACTCTCATTCTAAAGGTTGCCATTCATTCTAAAAAAAAAAGCTAATTACAAAATGCATATTAATAATTTTATGCTATTAATAGTGAGACAGTGCAGGAGAGAATGGATATATTTTAGTTACATTAATAGAAGAATAACAAACTTAAATTTAACATATGCCATTTCCGTTTTCATGTCGTATCTCTCGTATTTTTTGTTTCTAACAATATTTTAGAGAGATGTATATATATATTTTTATTTTCGGTAATTCAGAATTCCTTAATATAGTATTATACATATAATATTAATGAATATAGTAATTTAAGTAATTTAAATGTTATGGCGACTACTTTGTGGAATATGGCCCGCACTTTGTTTGGGGTATAGTTTTCAAGTTGCTCCTTATTCTAAACATTAAAAATGAGTGTTTACTTGATACATTGCAAGTGTGATGTTCTCATGAAATGTATTTTTCTTTAATAAAATGTGCTAGCAGTGTCAGCTAATATAAAAATATATAGAAACTTGAGCATGCATACTCAAACATAAAAATCTATAGGAATGCTTAGGAAGGTAAGGTTATGCCGACAGTAATTAGAATGAGTAGACACAATAAACCTGACTAAGGTCAGGAATAATGAGACACTAGAAGATAGTGATAAATATAGGAAGTCATACGAATGCCAAGACTTAAATGATCAGACTTTTGGTAGGACTGCCTGTAAAAGTATAGGAATGTCAATCAAGAAGTTTGAGTTTCTTACCGATAAAAAGTCGAATTGAGGGATTCCCGTGGTATCGTGTTACTTTTTTTCTCCTATTAAGTAACAATGTGTAATTTTTGTGGAAACCCTTGAAACTTTTTCACACATGAAAAAATTTTACTGGAGTTGCGATTTTAAGTTTTTCTTTTACATCTGGGTGCCGAGAAACTATCTACCTCTTCCTACAAACTACATTGAGAAAAATATAGTGGTAGAAACTAACTTTCAGTATCAACAGGTCTCCAAGACGGTTAATACTGAGACAACACTCAAATGGTTTGTTGGTACAATTTTCATGTTTTTAAAATAATTAGATGTACCAAAAGAATGGTCTGTTGGCGCCCTGTCTATCATTATGTTTTTAATTATAAGTATGATTAATTTAAAGCTTTATTATTAAAGAGATCATATTTTATGACGTAAAATATATGTACAATCTAAATATCACCGTCGTTATTCAGAAAAAAATTATTTCTGTGTGTAGCGATAGATTAAAATAAAGTGCTAAACTATATTCAGATATCCCGCATTTAAGTTATCAGAAAAAATTCCCAATATGAACATAATTATTCCATTTTCATGGTATCGCTTTTCATGTTACAATTCCACCAACACAGATAAATGGGAATGTATTTGGCAACTCATTACATACTGCATGCATATGTTACCCAACTGCAATGCCACTATCCGAGAAGGGGTCACATCTGGTTTAAATACACATCATCACGGTTTTGATCACGGTATTCATCGCATTTAATGTTATACGAATTGGTATAAGAATAACACACAACTTAAAAGTGACATCCAACGAATTCCAAAAGAAAAGTGTATTAAATATTAAACTCACAATTTTTATGTCCATATTTATGTAATATGTTGATTTAGAAGTTGTAATTATTCATTTATCTCAAAGTTGATTGATCCTTCCTACTCTATAAAAGCATTAAATCTTATTTTCAGATTCAAATTATATATAAGGCTTATTTTCTCTCACATTACAATGATTTGAAGTTTAAAGTAAATAATAAAAATTATCTTGAAACTTGTCGCCTATCAAAAATTCATATCACATTAGTTTTAAATTCTTGTGGACAGCGACCTTATTTGCCAGCCCAATCACTATCAGAAATTTGTATTACACGTAAAAACCTGTTGCGAGATATTGTTGAAGCTGCAGTTCTGTTTTGAGTGCTGTTTGCTGACCGCTTACAGTGCACCAGACGTACGGGTCGAACGGCTCAGGGCTGACTCACAAACCCGCACCTCCATATCCAGGAGCTACGTTTGTCTACCCGCCGGGAAACTGGCTTCACCCTGCGGGCCTCAAGCTCGGGTACAGCGTGGCCCGGGCCCGCCTCTACTGCCTGGCAAAGTGAGGAGCGAGGGGTCCGACAGGTGAGTGACACTGCACTACTGCCAAGTAAATTAGGAGCGAGAAATCCGACAGGTAAGCAACACTGCACTACACTACTGCCTGACATGCACAGCAAGGAACGAAGGATCTGACAGATAAGCGACACTGCACAGCTGTCTGCCCGGTACAGGGAGGAGCGAGGGATCCGACAGGTAAGAGACACTGCACTACTGCCTAGCTGGCACCGTGAGGAGCGAGTAATCCAATCCGACAGGTGAGCGACACTGCACTACTGCCTGGCAGGCACAGTGAGGAGCGGGAGATCTGACAAGTGAGCGACACCGCACTACTGCCTATCGGGCATAGTGAGTGGCGAGGGATATGACAGGTGTGCTACACTGTACTGCTGCCCAGCAAAGTAATGCTATATTGATCCGACAGGTAAGCAACCCCTTAGCACTGATTGGAGATATGAAGTTAAATGTATAAAATCAGTCAACATTACATAATCAGTGTTTGTTGCATTAGATTACAAGGGATTTGACAGGTGAGCGAATTAATTGTTTTTGTTCCTTTCTTAGTGAGAAATGATAAGTGGGAAAAAAATATGAGTGGTATGATTTTGTAATTATGTATAACAATAATTTAATAATTTTATACAAATAATGGTTTAAATAACAAATTTGAATTTTTTCTAACATGTCCCCACAATGTCTATATGCCCCTACACTTTGTAATAAAACTGTGAAACAAGGAAAATAAATCATAATACAAAAAAACCTTTTGAATTCTTAACTAGCTAATGGTTAAAAAAAAATTGCAAAGTAATCTTGAGCTACCCGGGGATAACGATTACTTCTCTCTCTATGATAGGCAAGGGGCGCAGATTATGTACTGTCATCTTTTTAATGGGGCTCCAACATTTTATTTCTGGAGATGACCTGGTCCCCTGGTCCCTTCCTCATGGTGCAGGTGTCACACAAACAGCACTACTTCTCAACAACCTACCGAAAAGTAATTCAATAGAATCTCGATCGGACTATATCGATGGTCTTATTAATACCAAAGTGACTAAAGGCTGCAGTGTTGTGTAGTTCCTTTAGGACTTCAGGATACCTGTATCCTGGAAGGGCCAACACTAGGTGTGTGTGTTTTCCATCATTACATCCCCAGTTCCCGTAAAGTACGCAATTCTTCAGTACGAGGGAATTATAATGTTCCCTGTATGCATTGGCTACTGAGCTCAAGCTGGATATCTCTTCCGATTTTGGCCGACAGCCAGTTTCTTTCCACTCCAGTATCGAACGCAATGTCAGATTATTTAGCAGATCTTTGCTAATATCCTCATCACGCCATGTAGGTGATACATCGCAAGATGCAGAACCTTGAATTGTGGTCCTCCATACCTTCAGCGATTCACCACTCTATTCTTCCTGTCATTCTCAGTGATGACTGAATCATTCACATGGGCTAGTCCAGGTAATGTTTTGTTATCGGGCTGTCTGTTCGCAATATTAGAAGACATTCAACCCGATGTGCACTTCGCAGTAGTTTTCCACTTCAGTGCAACTAGTTCACTTTTGCGGTGTTATCAGAGTCCCTGTCGTCCACTGGGTCACAACTCTATACCCTAGAAATGGAAAACCTTTGTGGCTGCATACTATGTTCATGTGCCAACGCAACATGGCATCCTTGGTGACTCAAGTGCTAGCCATGCTCGATGCTGTTGCCATTCTCGATGCTGTTTAACTTGGTGATAACGGGACCCCCGAGTTTACCAACGCCGTATGCTGAGCGACCACCGAGCTCGTGCTTTATACCCTTCTTACTCGCCCCCAGTAGGTCATGTTGCATACATGCACATTCCCTAGGCGATCTCCCGATTGATCCTTCAGTCAATTCTGCCTGTTCATTCCACTGTTGTATTAATTTCTCCACATCGTCCTTGATTTTTTAATTACGTCCAGTTGATACCTAATGGCACTGTTAGAAATTGCATCTGCATTGCTGTGAAGATGTTCAGATACATCCTGTATTTCAAAGTCTTATTTTTGATGATGCTGTATCCACCAGGTTATCTGACTTTCGGGGTTCTTGAAATTAATTAGAGATAATAATGAAGTGTGGTAAGTTCTCAGAATCAAGGAAGTGTGAAATTTCCTTAATTCTGGCCAGAAGCCCCCTGCATGTTACAAAGTAATTTTTTTCTACGGCTTGTGAAATATCTTACTGAAGTATTATAGCGGTATATATTTCCCATCCTGAATCCGAGATAACACAGCTCCAATGCCTACACTATGCCAATCACTAGTATCAGTATTCAAATTGAATGTGCCCTCACTTTTCGGGAATCCCAGGACTTTTTGAGATATCACAATTTTCGTAGCTTAATGAAAGCAACTTTGCACTCAGTGTACCGATGATATGTCCTTTTTGCCTCGGTCAGTTCAAGTAGTGACTTGGTGATCATGGCGAATCCAGGTACAAATCGTGGGCCAATTTCTTATTGCTTTGGTCTGCTATGGGTCGGTTTCTATTTTGTGGGCAGACACTACATATCCCAAGAAATTTATTTTATTTTGGAATAGGTGGTACTTCTAAGGAACTTATTTTAAAGTGACTGCGGCCACTTTCTGAAATAGAGAGTCTAAGCATGATGGATGTTCTTAAAATACCCTTCCCATCACAATGGTGTCATCAAGGTAAACTTGACTAATATCTAAAGGGAGGACTTTTTATATCAGGCATTCGAAGGTGGCAGGGGCATTACACAGCCTGAAAGGCATAACTTTGAACAGCCAGGGGTTTCATTCTCTTGGACACAAAATGCAGCCGTCTCTCTTGGCCAGGGCCATCTCGCGTTGCCAGTACCCACTCTGCATGTCCAAAGTAGTAAAGTATTGGGAACATGCGATGCTGTTCAGAATGTCTATCCTTGGAAGTGTATAAGAGTCTTTCTTTGCCACATTAATCAGCTGGCAATAATCCACACAAAACCTCAGAGTGCCATATTTCTTCAGTTGGGGAAGACCATGGACTAACTCCATTTCCTTCAGAATTCCCTCAACTGCCTAATGCAAAGCTAGTGGCAGGCGTCATGGTGGCTGCTTTATAGGCCTGACATATCCTGAATCAATGTGGTGGCATGTCACATTAGTCCTTCCAATGTAATTTGGTCTAAATGAAAAGGTATCCCTATTATTCTGCAGTAAATAAAATACAGCCTTCTCCTGTTGCCACTTCAGAAATTCTCTTGTTCTTTCAAGCAGTTCCTTCACTACTTCTGGTAAAACATATTCTATTTGTTTTACTCGAGAATCTGCTGAAACATTTGGAATTAATTATCTTATGACTTTCTTGTAAACCCCTATCGTTACCCCCTCTGCAAGACGAACAGCACTATCAAACAAATTATTCTAACTGGCAAACTGGCAGAAATTGAAGAGACCAAAGTCCTTGCTACAATGACACTGCCTGGCAGGATGTTATCTTTCTTTGCTGTCTCAATTAGACCCAATCATCTGACAAACTTTCCTTGGCATCTGCCTATAATAACAATTTCACTAGAAGCAGGTAACACAGTGGGTTGACAACAAGCTACTGGGCAGCTCATTGGCGAGAACAAATAATGCCAATTTGACACATTAAACTCTGTACGGCCTACACATAGCACACCAAGTCGATTATCGGCACAGCATCACAGTCTACATAGTGCATCAAGCCCCAAAAATCATTCATCCTCTATTTCTACTATATAAATATCGTGCTGTAGGATAAGGCCACCAAGATTTTAAGTTTACCTTTCTCTTATGTATAACGTGTGTGGTCTTAAATGTTACCATAGTCAAATAGAAATGTTCCATACTGTCGTCACGGGATCGCTGGGGG
>NQII01000219.1:412247-478983 GCA_002778355.1 Clitarchus hookeri | reverse complement strand
CTCCTCTCATGACGCGAAAAATACGGAGCATACGTATAAAAGGGGCGGGAGTTGTCTCGAGAGCTCGTGTGTCAATTATAACTTGTTCTAGCAATAGTAAAAGTAGAGATTTTTCTTGAACTCTCAACCACCATGTTTTGATTCATTAGTAAATTGGACCTTTAGACAACAGTGTAAACACCTTCGTCCAAACCACAGCTTTGGTAGTTGTCAAGCTTGTTCTACTTGGGAGCCCGTAAATGAAATGGATGGTCTTGCTGAAGCAATCTGGTTGATATTTAAAATTACATCACAACATGTTCGAGAGAAAAGTAGCTGCTTGCCTTCCTCAATCTCAAACATAAACTCATAGTTGCTGAGAAAAGTTTACTTTACGAACATTTTCTTTTGTTCAATGGGTAATAAACGAAACAAATAAAATTTTCATTTCTTAAAAATAAAAATTTTTACGTTATTACGTTTGTCTAACAACATTTAATGGACCTACATCCAGTTTGGCCACACATTGCACGTATTCTTCAATGACAGTTTCTGGAGCCTTGCTTCGCTCTCATACAACAGAAAACGGCTTCACCTGACCAAATGACACATTTTCAGACACGAAACAGACCAATTTCCGTGTATATTTTCCTACTGTAACCGAGCAACTCTGTAAGTAGAGGTGAGCAAAAATACTCTTTTGTGGCACACTGCATGTAGTTCACTGTGGAACGTTCTTAAAGAAATCGGTTGTGGAAGACCTTCGTTGACTTAGAAGCAGTTCTTCCCTGGAACCGAAGCTATTCTTATTCACAAGCCATGATGAAACACACCAGCGGTCTCTGTCCGTCAGTGCCGTCTTCCGGCTACAAAAGTGACAAGAATGTCCTATAGAGTATGATTTCTGCCACTGCTGGTAGACCTTTGTGACCGTTCGCTTCGGTGCGCATGCGTATGCCAAATATTTCATTCTGATTATTGCCTTTCGCACACCCAAATGCAATCATATATTTTTGCCAACTATGAACATCTGCTTTGCGTCACTTTTATTCACACACTCTTTGCACTCCATGAATCCCATAGTACGGCAAACAGGTATTTATAGACCTACAATCCTCATTCAGCGCCATTCGTAGGAGCCTGAATCTACGACCATGTTGACCGTGCAGGTTGACTGTTTTCCCGGGGAGCTTATTTTGGGCCAGTGACTTGTATTCCAGATGAAGGGAGAAGAAGACGCAGGCCAAAGATGGATAACGTCACTCTGTAGGCATGTGTAGAGAATTATTCTCTCACAGCAGTAACGGAAGTTGCTCGACAGTGGACATTTCATCGTTTACGGTTCAACGATTTCCAAACATCTGCCAAAAAAAAAGGAAAGTTCAAATAACTGGGTACCCCATGAACTGACAGCATCGAGTGAACTTGTGATTCTTCACAACAACTGATCTGTGCTCGATCGTATCATGACATGTGGTTAGAAAAGGATCGTGTGCGATAATTGCAAGTTAAGCGGGCAGTGGTTATATGTCGGCGAAACCCCCAATCATTTTCCAGAACGAAGTTTAACGTCAAACAAGATTTCGCTGTTAGTATGGTGGAGGGCAGAAGTTATTTACGCTTGGTGGAAACATCACAGCTATAGCCTATCACATTGTATATAAAATGATGAAATGCATCGGTAGGTGTGTAAACATTAGCCATCGTTGTTCAATAGGAATAGTTCTGGTGTCTTGGCTGACAATACGAAATTCTAAGTGGGAAATGTACGAAACAGAAACTAAATGAGCTGAGGTATATATTAACCCCGTACTTGGTTACCAGACTACCACATATTTAAGAACCCAAATTACTTCCTGAATGACAGGATATTCGAAAACAGGCATAGTGCGGAACGTACCACCCGGGATTACTTTACTTCACGAGAGTCAAGTTTCTTCAGAGATGGGACTAAGAACCTTGTGAACTGTTGGCAGAGATGTGTCGGTGAATACGAAGACTATTTTAATATTACAAATAGTTTTCATTACATTCTAAAAATTCTGTAGTGGTATGACATACAAATTCGGCCATTTGTTTCAGATCAACCTGGTAAACATAAGCATCTATTACTTCTCAGCATCCTAACCACTTCCCATTTCTGGGAAATGAAACAAGTTTTTTATATTTCTGGGAAAGAAACTAACGAACAAAAGAAAAAACACAAATCCATAGTGGTCAAAACTCTGTGGAAAAAAGGAAGGGGCACCAAAAAAAAATATTACCTTGCATCTGTTTATCTAACTTGACGAGATGTTAGACGACCTGACCGACACCTTGTATGTGTTTATGGAATTGAACAATGGTGATATATTGTATACCCAAGTCTCTTTGGACGTCGGTTGCCTGAAATTATGGAGGTTATCTTCTGTGGATTAGTTGGTAGAACTTCCAAAAAGGTGGGCTTGAGTCGGTCTATGGAAATACGCCACTGCTTACCGTCGTTGGTTTCTACGTGAAAGAATTTGTCTTGACTACATAACACTGGATAAGGCCCGTCATACTGAGATTGAAGCGATATGCGGATGACATAATTTCTACCGAATAAGTGTGTTGCATTTCGGAAGTTAGGATAAGCGAATGTTGTTTTAGTGATACATCTTGAGAATGGATAGAGAGGGTGGCATGCATTTGCAGTAGAAATTAGCCGGTTAGTGTTTCCTCGCCGACAAATTCCCCGCTTAGACGTACTATAGTGCTGTAGAGCATTTTGGCATTGGATCACTTAAGATCTTCATTGAAAGCATAGCGAAGACCAAGTAGGACTAAGGGGAATGCTGTCACCCATGATGTATATGCTGTTTTCCGTGACATATGATTGTTATATGTTGACATTCCAACAAACCATTTGGCTGAGGATGGAAATTTGTGGTATTGATCGTGTCAATTCCAAACATGTGATTGAGAGAACGAAAAAGTAGTGCTTGGTTATTTTCAGAGATACATCAAAACATGACATCCAGCACACGATGAAGGCAGTTGCAACTGTTTCAATATTTTTCTGTGAGATTGCAGCAGCCTCTAAGCATCTAGTAGATCGGTAAACAACAGTGAGAAACGTTCATCAGACAAAATAGACGGAGACTGTGATGTTTGGTTACCTTGCAGCATTGACAGTGAATGCAGTTTTTGATACACTACCTGACGTCCTTTTGGCACTCAACCTGACGGAAAAAAAAATAATAGTCCTAGTGACCAATATTTCAGACTCTCGTACTCCTGGATGGTTGATTTTATGTACGCTTTCGAAAACTTTGCGTCGGAGCGGAGCCATAATGTACGAGCGAACGACATGTTCACATGTCTCGTAATAAACATCCTTGTTTGACTCAGGTTACTTGATTACTTGAACTTAATCGTGATGAGTAAAGGATTTTTAAATGACTCTTGCATATCATTAAAACACTATTGATCACACATGTGGTACTCCACACATGATGGAAAGGAGATTTCCTCTATGCGTGACAATCCATCAGCTACAACATTAGTTGCCAGAAATGTGGCGAATTTCCATTGAAAATTCAGAGATAAATGCCAAATGGCCTGTTTGTCAGGGCTGGTTTTATCCAGGTCCTGCGAGAATGCGAAAGTTAATGGTTTGTATCGTCAGTGTTCGGCCTTCGACGAGGTTGCGGGAATGTTTAGTAGCTAAATAAATAGCAAGAAGCTCCTTGTCAGAAGTACTGTACCGTCGTTGACATGAACTAAGAGTCCGTTAGAAGAACCATAGTGGTTGGTTGTGACAGTTTTATACCTGTAGTAGTACTGCGCCCACTGCTTTGTGGAACACGTCAGTAGCCAACACAAGGTGTGCATCTGGTGGAGGATGATCTAGCAGAGCAGCCATCACGAGGCCTTTTAAGTTCAGTGAAGGCTTGCTGAGAAGTTTTAGCCCAATCAATATGAATGGGTTTATTGTGTTGATTTTTAAGACTATTTCCTGCAAAGATATCTTAATGCTAGCGGCTACTTTAATGAAACAACGACAGAAATTGACCATTCTCAGAAATTTCCGCTACTCCGACACAGTCGCTGGTTGTGGGCAGTACACAATCGCAGCCACTTCTATGCGGGAGGGTTGCACACCAGCAATATAAATTTTTATAACACCCACGAAGCATTTATTAAGGTTTATGGCAACATCATGCTTTGTGTCTAGATGTTCATATTTGCTATCTGAAGCAACTAGAATGTCATCAATGTAAACTAATCCCGAAGTACCTTATTCATAAAACATTGGAAAGTTTGAGCGGCATTATGTGCATTAGATCTGGTAGAGACAGTCACAGGAATATCCTTCTTACACACAGCAATTTGTTGATAAGCTCTCACTAGGACAATAGTAAACTGAAGTGCCGTGCAAAATCCTGTTACAGTAATGTAAAAAAATAATGGGTTGCCAGTTCAGTTGAGTGACAGCGTTCCATTTTCGGTATTTTCCGCAAAGTCTACAATCTCTGCTCTTCTTCTTGACCAAGTGAAGTGGCCTGGCTCGTGGCTATTAGATGGTAAGCAGAGTCCTTGCTGCAAAATTAACTTGAATATCTAACTTAACATTATTATGTACCTACTCAATTGCAATGGGTCCCGTAGAAATCCAAAATGATGCGTAGACAAAACAACATGTTATAAATGTTTGCCCTATTGCAGGGTTATTCAAAGAATATTTGAACTTGAATCCTTCCATGCCTGCATGCAGCTTCGCTGGTGAGGGGTGTCTAGATCGTGAGTAAATTGCGGACCTGATGTTTCAGTGTACTGTTCTATCTACTGGACTGCCTTTGGAGCAGTGAAGACTGCCTTATAAGAATGCGGCATTTTAGCAGTAGTTCGAAATACTTGGTAGTAGAGTGAACAGACGTGACGTGTGGAGTAGGGTCGGTCGTTATATTGCCTAGAGTTTCTAGCGTCGTGGTACGGTCTACTAACCTCTTCCTTCGTATGTCTACGAATAAGTCCAAATGCGATAAGAAGTGTGTGCCAATAATATACTTGAAAACCTGAGTTATCGTGAGTGGCCACTTGAAAGACCTTTGTAGCCACAAATCCAAAGATAATTGTTTCTGTCCAAAAGTAGGTACAGCTCTCGAAGTTTGTTGTGTTGGTCTTTGCGTATTGGCGGGATCACGGAACTATCTGCACCAGTTGCAAGCTAAGACGTTCCAAAAATTAACTTTTACACACGTGTAGTGTTTGTCAGGTGTGGTGGGGGAAATTGAATAGTTACAAGCCAGACGTTATCAAATAGTAATAGTTACGTTAAATAACGCCCATCCCAATGCCCATCTTAGCCCGTCATAAGGCGTCATATTCACAACACGTCACCGGTACGACTTTTGCAAACATGGTTCTGTTTTCGTTACGGGAATAGATATCACAACTAGAATAAATTGATGGTCGAAAAAAAAAATCAATAAAAATGGCAAAGCATTGTTTACAAATCTCATTGCAAACTCCTGTATAAATGATATTAATGGTTTTATTTTTACCTAACTGTAAAATATCGTGATCAATTTGAACACGCAAACTTCAATAAATAAACTTTTCCATCTGATCGACTATTCAGAAAACGTTAATTTTAAACCAATGATCAAATTTCAATCTATTCATACTGAGAGGAACTAAGTTAAACACCAGCAAATAACAGTGGCAATTATTGACAATTATGCTGGATTTAGAAACGATTCATTGATTAATCCCATATATATTTGCTTGTGATAAATTTCCTTGCACCGTAAATATGTGCAAGCACTAGCGGTCCAGGAACCATGACAATAACAACGCCTGTCGAATTATAATGTTTCACGTTCTCTGTATGATATTCCTATATGTATATTCTTTTCGTTTCACACACATTCCTTTTTGTTCCTTGCAAAAAAATTGTATCATAAATCATAAATACAATGCTTAAACATATACACTGAAGAGCCAAAAAGACTGGTACACCTGCCTAATATCGTGTAGGGCCTCCGCGAGCACGCAAAAGTGCCGCAAGACGACGTGGCATGGACTAGACTAATGTCTGAAGGTATGCAGGAGGCAATTCACACCATTAATCCTGCAGGGCAGTCCACAAATCCATAGAAGTGCGAGGCGGTGGAGATCTCTTCTGAACAGCATGTTGCAAGGCATCCCAGATATGCTCAATAATGTTCATGTCTGGGGATTTAGGCGGCAAATGGAAGTGTCTAAAGTCAGAAGAGTGTTCCTAGAGCCACTCGGTAGAAACTCTCGACGTGTGGGGTGTGGCATCGTCCTGCTGGGATTGTCCACGTCCGTCGGAATGCACAATGGACGTGAATGGGTGCAGGTGATCGGACATGATGCTTACGTATGTCACCTATCAGAGTCATACCTAGACGTATCAGGGGTCCCATTTCATGCCAACTGCACACCATGACAAAGCCTCCATCAGCTTGAACAGTCCCCTCTTGACATATAGGGTCCACGGATTCATGAGGATATCTCCATACCCGTACACGTCCATCCGCCCGATACAATTGGAAACGAGACTCCTTAGACCAGGCAACGTGTTTCCAGTCATCAACTATCCAATGGCGGTGTTAGCGGACCCAGGCGAGGCGTAAAACTTTGTGTCGTGCAGTCAACAATGGCACACGAGTGGACCTTCGGCTCCGAAAGCCCATATCAATGATGGTCCGTTGAATAGTTCGCCCGATGGCACTTGTTGATGCCCCAGCATTGAAATCTGCGCCAATTTGAGAAAGGGTTTCACGTCTGTCACGTTTAATGATTCTCATCAGTCGTCGTTTGTCCCGTTCGTTCAGGATCTTTTTCCGGCCGCAGCGATGTCGAAGATTTGATGTTTTACCGGATTCCCGATATTCACGGTACACTCGTGAAATGGTCGTACGCGAAAATCCAAATGCTATCGCTACCCCGGAGATGCTATGTCCCATCTCTCGTGCGCTGACTGTAACACCACGTTCAAACTCACTTAAATCTTGATAACCTGCCATTGCAGCAACAGTAACCGATTTAGCAACTTTGCCAGACTGTTGTTGTCTTATATAGGCTCTGCCGACCGCATCGCGTTACTCTGATTGGTTCCATACCTCTGTTATTTGCATACGCACTCCTATACCAGTTTTTTTGGCTCTCCAGTGTAATAGTTCCCAAAAAGTTTTGGTTATACAATACTAGGAAGTAAGTTTCTTTTTAAATTTAGACTTATAGTATTTAGTTTTTTTTTTAAATATAGTATCTGGTAATTAAATTGTTGTTGAAATCACGTTTGCCTGAATCGACATCACGAGAACCAGAAATAATATTCGAATACAGTATATGTAAATGAAGGTTGCTTCCTAATGATGTGGTGGATGCGACTACAAATGTAAAAAACATTGTGTCTTCCAATAGAATTAAATGTGAAAATTAGCGAGTTCTTGGTCGGATCAACATATTAGTTACGAAGTAACCGCGTAATTTGTTACGGTGTAGGCCAGGAAGGTATTTTGGATCTATAGAGGAAAGTGCGGGAAGCTTCTTACTACCAAAAATGCTCTAGCTTGTTAAGCCATCTATGTAAATGTTAAAATCCACTGATTTGACACTTTGTGTTTATTAAACCGAAATGACGTAAAGAGTTAGGCCTACAATTTGCGTAATATTATTGCGAATGAACAGCAATATTTTACTTTTATTGCATAGTTTAATTTATTTATTAACTGTTTTCACTAATAAGTTAAGTCAATAAATTGCTGTCGTTTGACGAAAAGTATAACAATTAAAGCTAGAATACTTTTTGGAAAATCACAAATGATAAGAAAAAACGTGTCAACTACACTACAGCTCGCGATGGACATTCGTGTGTTAATTAGATGGAGTTTTTATAAGTGTTTTCAATCAAGTAACGTGCACTTATTTCTATTTTATAAATTTGTTTCATTTTAGATCGCATTTAAGATACACAGTGTAATGCACAAGTACTGGTTATTGAAACTGAACAATTGCTGAAATCTCGCTGATCTCTACAGCGCGAACATCTAATACCTCGAAACGTTGATCCCATATTTCTGCTGATAAAACGCAGACGGCAGTAAAAGCGCAGCCGGCATCACAATCACTTACATTAGCGTCCAACCAAAGCTGTGCGTTCAGGAGTACATTGCATATTGCAATCTGAAATAATGTCAGCTCTTTTCATGCTTCGATCTTCGCCTCGTGATTCATACCCGGCCATGTGGGTCGATGACTCACGCGACGTAGAATAATCTCAAGAATTTCCCGCAACTATCATAAGCACGACAACTCATGACAAACGCCAAGGAAAATCTTGCAGACAATGTGTGGATATATTAATTTTCCTGCTACCAGTAACATCATCTATCAGACGATACTAGAAAGATGTGCGTCAGAACTCAGTATTCAGGTTTCTTCCTTAAGATTTGAAACCAACATTTTCATATAAACACAAGAATTACAAAGTATTTAAAGCCAAATGTCAATATATTTTTCAAGCCAATGCGATATTCATTTATGTTTATTTTTCTTTCAGAAGACAAAATTTCCCTCCACATTGCTTGTCTTTATATTAACTGACGCAAAGGACTCGCGATCTTTCGCATGGCAAATTTATTGTTACACTCGCCAGTATTCCAATAACAGCCATATATACTAACCAGCTCTTATCTGGAAATAATTGATATATCTGTTATAAGGTACACTGTAACATGTTAAACATTATTATACTATACGTTAAATAAGTCACAGTATAATTTACTTTTATTGAATACCGTATCAAAATTCCAATTTTGACGTGGAACTATATTTTATAATCTTTACAGTTTTGTGCACATCCTATCCAAAACTATGTATAAAATGTTATTTCGTGTACAGAGTTTTTTGATAAGTGTGGTTTAAAACCATTTGCTGGGTGGAGGCCTCTCCACTTACTACATCACACTAATTGTGCTTGTCACACGGCGTACTGCCGAAATGAATTGCATTTCACTAAATAACACAGTACTTATATCACACTTGACACACCATGTGGAAAAAAAAGAAAGTTCGTACAGGTTATGGTCTTGCTACTGAGAAAATGTCCTAAATTATCATAACAAGAATGTCATTCATACTCTCCTAGAAATATTTTGTGATTTTTATGATCTGCAAATAATAACAATAATACTAGTTACCAACGTTTTCTTGTTACATTTTATTTGCGCATTTGCAAAGTACTTTCACTGTTTGTTTTTTGCATCGTCCTAAATGAATTATTCTTTAGTGGAGTACTTTAGATACTAAAGAATCAATCAAAAACTAAAATCAAAATAACTTATTTTAAGTTTGTTATATTTTTTAACACGCTGTAAGTGGTAGTAGAGATCGATAATAGTAATACAATTGTGTGTCCCCAAGGAAAGCCTTCAGACTGTCTCGCGTGAATCCAGTCTAAGACCTCGGAAGTCGACAACATTTGATGTACGTTACTTTGCGAGTTGGCGTAAAGTCAAAGCTCATATTTACCTTGAATGACTGGCATTAAATACCCCCTTTTTTGTTAATTTCTGTAGAATTGTGTAATCAAATTTTAGAAAAATAATTAAATTCCCAAAGATTTAAGTAATTTATAAAAACCTAGAAAAAATAAAAAATTAAATTGAATTTTAAAAATTAATATTTTAAATAATTAAACATGTAAAAATAAAATTTGTAATAAGAAATAACTGGAAAATAAGACTTTTTGGAAATCGAATAAGGTGTACCTTCTCCAAATTTTCTAGCAATTAAAAAAAATATGTGCAAAGCTTTATATAAAAACTTTTTTTATATGTATGTAGGAGTACCTGGGTTCGGATGTTACTCTTCGTACGACAACCGTCGAGCTCACTATCTGCTTACATTCGTGTGATCTCTCGCCCCCGATGAGAGCATCCAGTTATCTGAATAATTTATTCGGAGTAGCTCGGCGTTTAGTATAATGCATGGTGGCATGGTCACTAGGCAGCTGATGCGTAATTGGATATCTGCTATACGCAGTTAACGTTCTAGTGAGCACTTCTGAAAGCCCTTCTCAATATCTACTTGTATGAACATAGTGTATTTACACCATATGTACAATTAACATAGCCATCGGCCTCATCACTTCATTCTCATCGGCTAAGTGGAATTGTAAAATTATTAGTAATGTAAATATTTTATAAATTTGCTCATTCTTAAACTTGTGTCCTCTAAAAACGATAAGCAAAAGAAATAATTTCACTTCGGAAATGTTTACCTGACACTTTTCATTCCACGTAAACACTTGTAACTACTTTCCCTCTGCCGTTGCTAAGTCAGGCAGTGTTCCCGTTCAAATACATGTAAGTAGGGGCATTTTTCAAAGTTTGAATTCATAAGTACTAAGTGAACGGTGAGCAGTTTATAGTTAGAGATCACCCTGCTTGCCCTCAACTTCAACTGATCAGCTGGTGACGACGCGACGTCTGTCCGTAACGCTGTATGTGCGTGCGGTGAGGAAACCACTGTGCATTGCTCGTGTGTGGACGCCAGCCGGCTTGGCGCCGCTATGTGTCTGCTAGATTGCAGTCATCCACACTATCTTCAACTAGATTGCAGTCATCCACACTATCTTCAACTAGATTGCAGTCATTCGCACTATCTTCAACTAGATTGCAGTCATCCACACTAGTTTCAACTAGATTGCAGTCATTCATAGTAACTTCAACTAGATAGCAGTCATCCACACTATCTTCAACTAGATTGCAGTCATCCACACTATCTTCAATTTGATTGCAGTCATCCACACTATCTTCAACTAGATTGCAGTCATTCGCACTATCTTCAACTAGATTGCAGTCATCCACACTATCTTCAACTAGATTGCAGTCATTCATAGTAACGTCAACTAGATTGCAGTCTTCCACACTATCTTCAACTAGATTGCAGTCATCCACACTATCTTCAACTAGATTGCAGTCATCCACACTATCTTCAACTAGATTGCAGTCATTCATAGTAACTTCAACTAGATGGCAGTCATCCACACTATCTTCAACTAGATTGCAGTCATTCATACTAACTTCAACTAGATTGCAGTCATCCACACTAACTTCAACATATGTTTTGCTTCATGTTTGCACTTTTTGTGCAAATCTCATATTTTTTATTTAAAAAGCATTTATCTTAATAAATATCCAATAGAAATATATAGATTTCCATTGAAATATAAGCATTAATATTCTACTTCTTGACAAATATTAAACTCAAATAACAGCACAGCTGCCATTTGAAACAATTTAAAATTATTTCTTTTTTACCATTGAGTAGATGCTCATTGCTGATTACCAAGTTTGAGTGATTGTAGCTTTCTTAATACAACGATTATGCTATTGTTTCAACGAACAGCATATTTTACTGTATAAATTGAAATATTTTACCATTATGTCACATCAGATTTTAAAATTGTTTTAACTAATAACTGTTTAAATTACTTTTATTCTGGTTACACTTCCTTGAACTGATATTCAAACGCTGTAGTACTTTTTCCAAATATTACTTTTTAGACTAAATTTTAATTGTAACGGAGGAACTTGTACATACCCAGTTGATTTGTAAAAAAAAAAAGTAATAGAATACAATTGTTTTATTTAAGTAATTTATATTTTCGGGCTACTAAGTTTTCATTTCTTAAACATAAGTTATAAAAAAAATTTCTAGGAAAATTTTACTTAAAAGTTGTTTTTAAAGTGAAGTATGCATGTCACATAACACGTTCAGGCTTCATTTTATTTATATGCACCTATATCTAATAACGAATTACTTGCAATAATGTTCTGTGTTTTGATTATTTGTATCGGTTATATCTGTATGACACTGTAAGAAAATCTAAATTTTAATTCTCCCGTACGTTAATTGTATTGTAGCTTATCTTAACAACTTTGTAGCGAGTTTTTTTGTGAGAATATAATGTCTTGTGATATCCCTCATAGTGGGATCTTGAGTAAACTCCTTAAATATACAAATGTATATTTGTTTAGTTTGTATGCGCTTGCGCGTGTACAGGTAGACAATTTTAATTATTCTTCCTTTTACGAAATCGTACGATAGTCTAGTAAAAATCGGAAATTATATTGAATATGTCTTGTAAAATTCGTAAGTAAGAGAATATCTCTAAGAGCCTCTTTTTTTTAATTGTGGCCATCCAAATTTAAAACAAAATCATATCCTAATTTTACTTATTCTATTGTTGGTATACGTTTTTGATGCGCTCTTATAGGATTAATTATTATTTCTTTTACAATTGTTGGGTCCATTTAGTGAATTTTGAGGAAATGAGAAGCATATATATGTGTATATATATATTCATTGTTATGTGTAAAGGAACGAGTACACTCACCATGGTAATTGTTCCGGCCTATATATTGTAATGTTAATTTAAAGGTTAGGTTTATTAGGTTGATAACTTTGGTGTGATATAACGTAAGTTGGAACATGTTTCTTTATATATACAATGCACAAAAAAAAGTCTTGCATCAGCTTGTATAAACAGTAGTCATTAACACCTGATACTCATGTTATACCCGGTACATTCCCGGCTCAGCAGCAGTGTAGTGCCCGATATTGTTATCGTGTATTGCCAATCACGACAGCCGTGTTACTCTGTGACAGCGTCAGCTTGCTGCTGTGTCGAACTGCCGATACTTGGCTGTGCTGCCAGAGCATCTGAAGCAGTCAAATATGGGTCGCACACCATTGACAACCGCATATTGTGAGCCTGGTGGAGGTGGGGCATTCACAAAGGTAGGTGTGGCTGTCCTGCTTACAGTCAACCAAAGTGATGTCAGTCGTGTGTGGAATAAGTACCGGGAAACTCATTCTGCGGCAGATGCACCTCGTAGTGGTCGCCCTCGTGCCATTACAGCAGCGTAAGACAGATTGGTAATGGTCGGCGCATGGAGACGACCATTTTCCACAGAAACTGACCTACGGCGAGATCTCGGTCGAGCGACTGGAGTGCAGGTATCAACGCCGACTATCCGGCACAAGCTTCACCAGGACCACAAACATGCCTACAAGCCCATGAGGTGTCCATCTCTATCACATCGTCACCGAACTGGGCGATTAGCCTAGGGCGTGCACACCTCGACGGGGAGTTTGCCTCATGGAGGCATGTCATGTTCCACAGACAAGACCCGTGTTTGTCTGCATCCTGATTCATAGTCTGCAAGGGTGTGGCAGCGGTACGCTCACGACGTCCATTCATATGGTGGTGACAGTGTGATGTTCTGAGCAGGAATAACGCTTGATAGACGTTCGCCACTCGTGCACATCAACAACACCCTACCAGAACAGTCATACGTGGAAGAGGTCTTGAGCNCAACAACACCCTACCAGAACAATCATACGTGGAAGAGGTCTTGAGGTTGTTGTGCAAGCTTTTCGCGCCGACATTTATGACCAGTTCATCCTCATGCTCGTCCACATAGAGCACAGATCGTGCAGAACTTCTTGCAGGATACGTCCATCGTATAAATGCCTTGGCCAGCCAGGTCACCCGATTTGAATTGCCTGGAACATGTATGTCACCCATGCATGTTAAAACACTAAATTGCCAATGTCTGGCCCCACCTGAAACACTCGGAAGGTTAATGCAGGCAGCTGTTGAGGATATTGATGAGTGTGACCTCGTACCTCAAGAAATGCTGACAGTCTCATGTGCCACGATGTGTCCGCGACTTTATCACTTGTTACGAATTAAACTTTTATAAGTTATTCGTACTTGAAAGTATTTAGGGTCGTAGCTCAATAATGACTCATGATTCGGTAGAGCACAACAGTATCTGATGAGGTTTTATTACATGAAGATTATACAGTTGCTATTTAAATGACTTTTGATCTGGGGAGCTTTACATTGAATTTAAGATGATTATTGTTTAATTAATTATTATGATTCACGCCATTTTAATTAAACCTAACTGGAAAATCATCACCTTGTTAATGTTGCCGGAGGCTTATTCTACGAGACGGTTAACACTGGCCGGACACGCCCATCTTCCTGGTCTGCTTGGCTGGTCGGGTCGTCCAAAGGACTAAAGACGAAAGACGAAAGACTCTCGTGTTCCGGGTGTTACACCGGCCTATATCAAGCGCGTGGTTCTGCGGCCCCGCTCAGTGACCGGTGGAGGGGATTTCTGCAACTGTCTTCTTTCGCAAGGGTCTACGACCAAATAGTGGCGTTGCACTCCCGCTCGTTTCCAGGTTTAATGTTTGAAGGTGTGATCAGGCAAGCCGTTCAACTAGGGCTTGATCACACCATAACACACTGCACTGGGAGGCCACACCCGGAACACTACTGTTTCATGAATATGCCACTGACATGCAAGAGTGATTTCAGGTGCTGTGAACTGTATGTGGTCAGTAGGTGCATTAAGCTTATTTTCCAGTGACATGTTTGTTAGATTACTTATTTTATGAATTTGTCATATTCTCACTCTATGTCATTTTTTTTTCTATATGTATCCGAAGATATTTTATTGCTATTCCCACTTCCACTGTGCTTTTTAATGGGAGTGTATACAGACGTTCCATGTCGTGGTTATTAAATATAAGAATTTTGTTTTAATAGAATTTAATATTAATTTATTTACTTTAAGCCAATTTTCTACTTTTTTCACTGTCTCTGCTGTTATGATTTTTAGATTTGTCTGTGTTATGGACATTAACAGTGATATTGGTATCATATTCCTTGTGATTGAGGGTAGGTTTACGACTGACTTAACAGTAGCAGTAAGCCGTGTGCTTTGAATATGCCTCAGTGTGTTTAAGGACATTGAAATTGAAATTATTAAAATTATTAATATTATTGTTATTATTGACATTGAAATTATTATACTTACAGTGTAAAAAATAGCTGCTCGAGCATTTCTATATTTTCACACTTTCACTACGATGATTATCTTTCTCTACCTTAAAAACTTATCATCAGCTACATTTTTTTTTACATTATAATACCAAAATTTTCAGGACGCATCTTTAAACATAAACTATGGCAGAAAATTTAAAAATCTATTATGGTGTCAGATACTCAACTTTTTCTTGATTTATGTGTATTTCATGTCAAGACGAAATAGCCTATCAGAACTCAGCGGCAGCTGTTGTTGGCGGCAAACTGTATTTACATTTTGGATTTGCGTTATTCCGTGTTCTGAAATCGTATCCAATTAATTATTAAATCGGGAGATCGTGTATTTATAGAACAGTTCTCGCCATGATTTAGTTCTTGGAAGTATTAAATAATATTTTATTTGATATTTTTTAATTTATTGGCCAAACTATCCAACTTCGCAGTCGGTGTCCCCTTAATATAAGATTCGCAAATTTTTTAAACTATTACATAATCAGTAACAGTACTTTCACCCAAATTCACTTTTCACAACTTCGTCGACTGCTTTTGATTCTGATATGCACAATTTATCAGTTGCTAGTTCTGTCGTAAACTGCTAAACTCATTTCCTGCTTCTTGATTCTTCAGTATTTAATCGTAAACCAACCCTCACAGTTTGGTTTAGAGTAATTAAACAGTAAGTGTAACAAGTTAAAACTATTTTTTTTTTTTCCAGAGGTTGGCCTGGTCCTGTGTCTGCAGGGTGAAGACCGCGTCGGTAGCAGTACCCTCTATCGGCCGGCAAGGCAACTCAAATATCGGATAGTTGCTTCATAAATATATAGATGTCGCGCAGTAGCGCATATCACTCCGTCATTGACCAATGCTTTTTACTCTCATATCTTCGCGCCGGAACTTGAAATAAAGTGAAGGACAATAACATTGTAATTTTGGAAAAGCGTAATTTCTTTTACTAACAACCAGTGAAACACATGCGTGTGAGCAAGCATGCGCATTGGGCAAGTGATAAGTGATTAACAAGTATTGTTTCTGACACAAAAGTGCCTGTTTGAACTCACAAGTTACAGCACCACATATCCACACTTGCACGAATGCCCAGACAATTGTAAATTTCAATATCATTATTGTTTAGATCGCCGCTTGGAAGTAAATCTATTAGTTTCGTTTTGTGTGTGTCCATCGTTGTAAATATTGTTTTATTGTATTGTTTAATTTTATATGAGGTTCATAAGCACCTGATCAAACTAAATGTCAATGATTTGAAAGCAAAAATGAAATGTATCGGTACTGATCTAGAAGAAATTTTAAAAATTGCACATTTAATGTACAGCACAAAAAGAACTATTTCAAGTGATTCAGTGTTCTGTATAGAGGATTTTAATATTAATATGGATCCATGGACAGGTAAAAACACATTGTTGCTGGAGGTTTAGCTTTTGTTAATCAGCAATGTTGTGCATGAATCTCCGAGAGATTGTAATAATAATACGTATTTTATTTGTCAGCCGTATACTGCCTGCCATTGGTTTAAACATGCGTAGTGACACAAACACGTAAATCTGATATTTTTAAGTATTTTATTAAGTTGTGTCGTTACTGGAAAATATAGTATGTTCACAGTAAGTGCAAACCTTTTTGGCATTACAGTTCCTGCTAAAAAGGTTAATAATGTATTGACCTCAAGTGTAACATATCACATTTTTGAACAAGTGTTTTATTGATCTTTAATCCATTTATCTTATTATTTTTACAGTCAGTATAGTAATACTAACAAGCGCAAGTCTAAAAAAAACACACGACTTTGGGTCCTCTTAGGTTTGGTACTAACGATTTATTACATTGTCAAAAAATTGGACTCTCGCAGTTATATTTACACTGAAGAGCCAAAAAAAAAACTGATACACCTGCCTAATATCGTGTAAGGCCCCCGCGAGCACGCAGAAGTGCCGCAAGACGACGTGGCATGGACTCGTTTAATATCTGAAGGTATGCAGGAGGCATTGAAATCTGCGCCAATTTGAGAAAGGGTTGCGCGTCTGTATTGTTTAATGATTCTCGTCAGTCGTTTTTTGTCCCTTTCGTTCACGAGCTTTTTCCGGCCGCAGCGATGTCGAAGATTTGATGTTTTACCGGATTCCCGATATTCACGGTACATTCGTGAAATGGTAGTACGCGAAAATCGAAATTTTATCGCTACCTCGGAGATGCTATATCCCATTTCTCGTGCGCCGACTATAAAACCACGTTGAAACTCACTTAAATCTTGATAACCTGCCATTGTAGCCGCAGTAACCGATCTAGCAACTTTGCCAGACGCTTGTTGTATTATATAGGCGCTGCCGACCGCATCGCGTTACTCTTATTGGTTCCATACCTCTGTTATTTGCATACGCACGCCTATACCAGTTTTTTCGGCTCTTCAGTGTACTTGTGGTATTGTTGTTATTAAAGTCACAAATTCGGAGAGATAATTTGTTTAGAAAGAAATTGACCATTTTTGTCATTTTGAGCTTAAAACACGAAAATGTGTACGGAAATTACAATCGCAGAAACACTGACATTACGTTGACTTCGAAATAACAGCATAAATAATATGTGATGATCTTTTCCGTGTATAATAGTATACGATAACACTGAATCATTTATTGCACGATTATTATCGGAACATTACAACTTTCAGTGAATATACTATACTTTTTAACTCTCAGTACTTCTGTGAGTATAGACGCAAAGAGTGTGCATCTAGAGGTCATATGTTAGTATTCGTGTGAATGCTTCTTGTCTAAAAAAAAAACTTAGCTTAGTGTGCTTTGTCGCAGTGAGTGATGTTCGGTAAGTGTTTGCGAGTGGCTGCAACAAGAAATGTGTACTGACGACGTTATAGAGACTTTATTTTTGACATATTGCTGAGCAAGGTTCACAGAGGAAATCTCTCTATAAATTGTTTTGTTGGCAATGTTCACGAGTGTGAATGTTCAGATGTGTGAATGTGACTTAGAAACAAATCTTACACTAAGGAAAACAAATACGTGAACACAGTTAGCACACGACTTCGTTTTGGGAAGTTTCGAATAGGATGCCTTTTTAAGAGGAACAGCCGATTGATGGAAACAGAACAATAATCTTTTTACGGTATATTTTTTTGAACTTTTCATATTCCAATAGAATATACTTGTAAACTTTAAAACCGTAGTTGTAATTCGTCCAACTTTATGAGGGTTGGTGAATTCAAGTAGGTAATTAAGATCAGAATCTTACGTATTGTTGGAGGTGAAACCCAGTGAATGTTCTCTGTACTCATTAAAAAAAAAGTCAAAAGTGTGTTTATAGGTATTTCATACCATTTTTTACTGTGTGCGTTACAAATTATTACAAAAATGACTTTTCCAGATTTTTCCTGCAGACTTTAGCGGAAAAAGTTGGCTTACGCTTTCAGTAAATTATACTGCAAATGTATCTGTGTGGCAAATAGCTCTAACACTGTGTGCGCGCAAATTTGCGCTAGTTACTTGTTGTTTTGTAGTGCAAGACCTGGCAATGAAGTCCCGCAAGTATGTATTGGGTATTCGTTCATAGTATAGTTGATAGTGGATAAAGCGTTCTGACAGAAAATCTATATCGCGATTCATAAAATCTTAGGCACCGTGAAATGTCTCGTACGTTTGTTTTCTGTCGTAAACATGGTTACAGGCATTTCGTGGCATTCCGCCTTACTGTCAGTGTCCTCCAATGTTTCCGCCCGTCGGGAACGGCTTAGCTTACGAACGTTTAATAAAAATACCGTAACATTGTTCAGGGTAGTTCTTTGCAACAGTATAGTTTATAAATCAACCACAATTGGTTTCCATTTTTTTTTGTAAAATTTTACAAAAACAATTTATATATTTTAATTACAATATTTAACAATAGTTAAATAAAACAAACTTGTTTAATTTCGAATTTTTTTTATTTTTTTTTTATTTAACAAATAGGCAATTTAGCTGACTGCTTTGCAATAAACACACGTAAGGTATTGTTGCATTATGAGTGCAATATTCTTCTATTTGTGTGTCGATCCACAAAATTATATTTACATTAATCTGTTACCCACGATAGTTACCATGTGTGCTTTTGTATTTATTCCTCCCTTAGTATATGGGAGCGGGGCTTCAAATGAGTGAACCTTGTGTAAAAACAAGTGTGACATAAATTTAAGTATTGTAATGTGAATTTATGAAATGATTTTGAATTCCCGCATATCAACACTTGCATATCACGACAAGCACACACTTGTACAACCCACCTTGCACTGTCAGACTGCAAGCAGTCACACCTCACCCTCTCCCCTCCCCTGCCAGATACCAGCTATCCTACCACAATGTTACTCAGGTTAGATGAGAATTACATAGTTGATAATGTCAGTCCGTGTGTGTTCCTTATGGAGTATAAAACATGTTTCTTTTAGATAAAAAAACATAGAAAAGCACATACTGTGGTTTTATTTCTTATGCATCCTACGACACGTCAGCATGTATTTGAAATAAAAATATTTACATATTCATATATTTTATATAATTGTTTGCAATGTCAGAAACTCGTGCAAGATGGTTCACATTCAAGCTGACTAAACAAACGCGCCCTTGTAATTTCTCCCAGGATACCATAAAATACAACATTAAAAGTTAAAAACATCTATAAATACACGTTTTCGTAAAATATATTTAATTAATTAACTCTGTAATAACCAGAGATGTTTGTTTTTGATAGTATAACTGATTTTACTGATTAAATTGCCAAACACGGCAATTAACCAACATATTAATACCGACTTTATTTATTAAAATATACAGTGGGTAATAAATTGATAAATCACAAAGTTAACAACGAGAACGCCACCCAACTACATATAGGCTCAGTATACATTCTTATTCAGAATAGCATAATGGCCGCAATTTGTAGTCGTGTAATTAGCCCGGTAGCAGTACTGTCAGGAAACATCTGCACTAATTGCTGTTATTTAATTACTGTTACGTTAATTTTCGTTATAAAATGCACATCAACTTCATATAACAAAAATTACAATTTTTATGCATTAATTTGTAAGCAATGAAATTGTGCCCTCACGAACGTTTTAGGCTTGCACCGATCGTCGTCTGCGTATTGAATAGCGACGCCGTGGGACCAATTGAGACTGTTACGTTGCCAAGATACACTGGAGTGCGATGGTTGAGAAGTCGCTGCGAGAAGTGCGATAGTAGCTGCGAGAAGTGCGATAGTAGCTGCGAGAAGTGCGATAGTAGCTGCGAGAAGTGCGATAGTAGCTGCGAGAAGTGCGATAGTAGCTGCGAGAAGTGCGATAGTAGCTGCGAGAAGTGCGATAGTAGCTGCGAGAAGTTGTTTGCACAAGTCGCACTTTCAGACGCTAAACCTCCAGCAAAGAAATTATGTCTACCTAACAAAGAAAGTGTTTTGTATAGAAAACTTGTGACAAACACCCACTTCCTGTGCGACACAAGTGGACTGTGAAGTGTAAGTAAGTATGTTTCTTATCACATCTGTTGGCGGGAAAAGAAGCTGTGCAGGAACTCTCATAGAGCACAAATGCCAGTCAAAATATTCGTTGCCATGTTTTGCGTTAGACAATGTGACATCATCAGTGGTGTTTGCTGTCTGTCTGAAAGTCAGATCAGGGTGTACCTGATACCTTGAGGCTGTTGCAAACATGTTGCAGACTGTGGATATAATAATTACAATCAATCCACAGCTATGTACAAAATTATCTTCATATTTTCGAGAAACACAGAAAAGAAGCAGAAGTATAATCCACTGAAATTTTTACTGCTGTTGAAGAAGTGAGTGAAAAGCTCAACGTTACCATTAAAATTACTAGGCTAGCTCGATAGCAACCAAACCGCAATAACCGTGAAACATCAAACTCCTACGAACACTTTAGGCTTACTTTATTTATTCCATAATTTGACTTCCTCAATACATCTCAGAAACAGATGTGCAAGCAATAACAAAGTACCTCTCAAGTTTATTGTTTTGCATCCAGCTTCGATGTAAAAGTACTTAGATAAGAAACTATTAATGAAAAATATTAATTAAAACAATGGCAAAATGGTATGATACTGGAAGCAGAAGTCAGAGCACGGTACGACGTATGGAAAGGAAGGACTGGCGGGGGAAATATTATTGAAATGGCTTTTCTACTTCCAGAAACTAAATTATTTCTGGCGGTCAAGAAAGCAATAGTTTACTTCCTCTCCATACCACCGATAACATACCATACAAAATAGTGTCATCATTTAAAATTCTACGTCGTGCAAAGACATAGTTGAGATTTACAATGAAATGAGTGAAGGTCTTGAGAGCCGGTGAGGGTGACTGAGGTGAGTATGGAACAGTGCCGGAATGAAGAGGCGGGGGAAAGAGGACATCCCCGAGAAAACCCGTTGACCAGCGGCATCGTCCGGCACGATTCCCATATGTGAAAATCCGGGAGTGACCCGGCCAGGAATATTTACAACGAAGGAAAATAGCCCTCTAATTGTGTTTTTTGAGCGTTCATAGGAAAAAGTGAAAATGATGGAGACAGCCATAAACAAGTACGCAGATAGCGGAAGAAACTCGTAACTGCTTTTGTCAATCAAACATTAGATTAGAAATAACACATTTTTACATAATCTAACATCTTTGCTTTTCATTATGTGCTAATATAGTAGACATTCATTTTTTAAAAAAACGCTCTCATTTTGCATTTTGATAAAAAAAAACGTTTCTGCAATGGTAAGTATTGTACCTAATTTTGTATTAAAATCTAGTCTCGCTAAATAAGTAACCCATAAATTACATAACTTTACCTGTGTAATTATTTGTAGTTTTAGTACTTTGCTTTTCATAATCAAGAGAAACCATTTTCACTGCTGTTTGCTAACATTGGACGATTACTGATTAATGCAGTGGTTGCTACCTTGTTTTTATTCTGTGATTATCTTATGGATAAAAGACACTGTTTAATTTTGAGTATACATGCATGCTCCAAAAGTACTGAAGTAGAATATGAAGAGTCTGGCATAAGGGGATGGGGTCCGGAGCGGTACGCTCCCTTATTATGCCATCTTATTTCCGCCCACCATCTTGTCTGCCATCTCATGTTTTTTGTTTTGATTTTCATTTGTTTATCGACGTGGGTCTTTGTTTCTCTCGTCGTCCACTAGAGTGCAACCACTTGTGTCGACCTATGCATCTCTGTTTCCGAAGTCTCCTGCTAGAGTGCGCAGGTGTAGCCGATCACTCCACACACCAGCGTCTATATTTATTTATGAATATGAGGCCTGCCTGTCTGCCTCCATTCTCGGCTTCCTTTCATCACATGACGTGTGTGTCGCTGCACTGTGGTCATTGGCTACATCGCCAGCTTATCTGAATTTTACTGACAAGATTCAACCAAGAGGTTCCAGATGAATATTTATGTAAATTAAACTATTCTCTTCTGCAGTTGCATATAATCATTTCCTGTGTATTAAGTGTAGCTATTATAATTTATAGCAGCAATGTGTTCAAAATGCTTAAGTAATTTCTCAACTGGTATCAAATAATTGTAAATTTTTTTGCAACCGCATTCAATATTTTCCTTTCTACTATGAAAAATGTTATTGTACTGTATGTTTGAAATGTCTTCTTTATCCCTTCTTTTTCTTGTTTAATACAGTATGTTATCGTGTATGTATTGTACACTGAGGCTACTAAAGTCATGGGATACCTCCTAATATCGTGTTGGACCTCCTTTTGCCCGGCGAATTGCAGCAACTCGACGTGGCATGGACTCAAAAATTCGTTGGAAGTCCCCGGCAGAAATATTGAGCCATGCTGCCTCTATAGACGTCCATAATTGCGAAAGTGTTGCCGGTGCAGGAGTTTATGCACGAACTGACTTCTCGATTATGTCCCTTAAATGTTCGATGGGATTTATGTCGGGTGATTTGGTGGCCAAATCATTCGCTGGAATTGACCAATCGTAAACAGTTGTGGCCCGGTGACATGGCGCATTGTCATCCATAAAAATTCCATCGTTGTTTGGGTGAATGAATTCCATGAATGGCTGCAAGTGGTCTCCAAGTAGCTGAATATAAACCTTTCCAGTCAATGATAAGTTCAGTTGGACCAGAGGACCCAGTCCATTCCATGTAAATACAGCCCGCACAATTATGGAGCCACCACCAGCTTGCACAGTTCCTTGTTGACAACTTGGGTCCATGGATTCGTGGGGTCTGCTCCACACTCTAACCCTACCATCAGCTCTTGCCAACTGAATTTGGGACTCATCTGACCAAGCCACGGTTTTCCAGTCGTCTAGGGTCCCACCGATATTGTCACGAGCCCAGGAGAGGCGCTGCAGGCGATGTAGTGCTGGTAGTAAAGGCACTCGAGTCGGTCTTCTACTGGCATAGCCCAGTACAGCCAAAGTTCGCCGCACTGTCCTAACGGACACGTCCATCGTGCGTCCCACATTCATTCCTGCGGTTATTTCCCGCAGTGTTGCTTGTCTGTTAACACTGACCATTCTGCGCACACGTCGTTGGTCTCGGTCATTAAGTGCAGGTGGTCGGCCACTGCGTTGTCCATGGTGAGAGGTTATGCCTGAAATTAGGTATTCTCGGCACACTCATGACACTGTGGATATCGAAATGTTGAATTCCCCAACCATTTCCGAAATGGAATGTCCCATGCGTCTAGCTCCAACTACCATTCCGCGTTAAAAGTCTGTTAATTCCCGTCGTGCGGCCATAATCACGTCAGAAACCTTTTCGCATGAATTACTTGACTACAAATTAAAGCCCAACCAATGCACTGCCCATTTATACATTTTGTACGTGAAACTACAGCCATCTGTATATTGGCATATTGCTATCCCATGACTTTGGTCATCTCTGTGTATATTACTTATGTATGCATTACAAATTGCCAAAAAGTTATTGTGCACCATTTGCCCGAATGAACAGTGTTTTTCGTGGGAAATTGCAATAAATAAATAAAATAAACTAAATTTTGGCATACATGAGTATGTGTAAATAAGATATATAAGTATTTAAAATAATTTAAAAACTTTGAATTCTTCCAATTATACATATAAATTTCAGCAAAATCACATTTACAGTAGGCCAAACCGCTAACACACTTTCAACTTTTAATAATTTGTTTATAAAAGAGATTTATTTATTTTTTAAATGTTTGAAAAATGGTTATAGTATAATTCGGCTGTGCATTGCATTCGAATTTTAATACTTTTCGTTCCCGAAAATTAATTAAGTAATTAGATATTTATTTACGAAAAAATGTTTGCAATTTGTTATTATTGTTTTATGAAAAAGGAGGCATCCATAGACATACCTTAGCTCTGCATTTCATTAAATACAAGCACATAAAAATTATTTTTTAAAAAGGTCTAGTATGCATTAACATGCCTTTGAGACTGGCAGCAGGCCTTTGACAAAGTAAAAAAATTACTGGTGCTGTCATTTCTTTAAGGCCTGCACTGTGTTGGATAACCATGAAGTCAGCACACTTGGTAGAAGCAGCATTAGCACTTTTACAGGGCTGCACCTGCATGGTGTCAAGTAACCTTAAGTCTTATTTCAGAATGTCTATTCCGTTGATGCAGGAGTCGTCATCGTTAGTGTGTCCAAGCTCCCTCGCAAACACGTGGCATTACGCCTTTTAAACTCACCAGGTGGTTTTTGTCACTTGCTAAAGGCAGCCATGTTGTTTTTTTCGTATGCTATTTGTTGGACTTGGAAAAAATCGCGTGTGTTCATTATTTCACCACTTCGTATAGGACTTGTAAAAAGTCCCTTGTGTAGCGACTTAGAATATTTCATGTGTCACACCTTTCTCGTCACACCTTCACACCTTGTGGTCCATAACCCAACCACCATATAAGACTTTACATCTTGTATAGGAACTCTGTGCCATGCATAGTCTTTCAGCCATATGCAGAGATGCTCCTTTCCTTGTTCTTCAAGGTTTCCTTCCAGAAGTAAGGCAGCGCTCCTTTACTTAAAGTATGTTGCAGAGACGCGAAAGGCTTTGTTGCTCCTTTCCTTACCGAAGGATATGTTTGTCGTGTCCTTTTAGTGAGGTAGGCCGATCGTGTACCGAAGACACTCGAACCTAAGTGACGTCACGGAAATGTCATAGTTCACAGCCAATCAGAAGAAGTGCAATATTGTGTGTAACCTAATGTTCTTATATAGTCTATGGTGATATATCGTTTTTATCTGAAAAATGGCATCAGTTGGAAAGTGTGAGCGTTTTTCAACGAATGAACAAAGCATTTTATTCGGGCTCGTTCGTACTTGGGCGAAAGATATTGGAATTAGAAGACTGATTACAGTAACTGGACTGCCGAAAAGGTGACATGGGCCCAAATAGAATATGAATGCAATTCGCATCTTGACGTTACCAAGGTACGGAACTATATTGCATTTGAGATCATTTGTTTGCTAGAATCACCTATAATATAAATATAAATAATTACAGACAATGGTAAACAGTGCAATGCTTGTATGTGCGTGTGCTAGGGAAACGTTTCATGTTCTGTTACCATAATTGTACTATCCTAAATATTTACACTGGAAAATATTAGCTGTTAGCATGTTTGTACCACGTAGCAAGGTTAGATTAGTCATTAAAGCGAATGGTTTGCAATAACATCAGAAAGTTTATGCAGATGGAAGACACATTTTACAACCGAAATGCCTATGAATTCAAAAAACAACCTCTGTGTATCTGCATAAGCAACCTAGACACCGACGAAGACGTTCATTACGTTCACGATTCTCGACACACTGAAGAAATTCCAAATGATCTTCGTCAAATAACCTTGGCTCTTCGCACTCTATCATAAACATCATCATTAAGCAACCCGTTCGACAGTACGCACTACGTTAGAAATTGTTGCTTGTAATTGTTGACATGTGAGAAACAAGAAAGGGGGAAGATTATTTTAATTATTTATTTATTCAATACATCTTTTTTAAGCACAAAACTGAGTGGATTTGCCACAATAATAATACAGAAGTATATATCACACATTACAGTGAACATACATATGAGAGAACCACATTCATATTTCAGAGGTTGAAATACGCAGTGAAAACATGACCACGTGATAGTTACAATAAATGTTCATCATTTACAAGTAGCATAATTCAGAATTGCTCTTTAATTGAACATTACAACTTACTAATCAGTCGGTTTTTTTTTTTTCGAACAGTTGCCCGCTATCTTGATTAAGGAAGTTACAAGACACGCATTTGGAACTGTTATAACAAGTAGTTATATTATGAAAAGTTAAAAAAAAACTGTAAATTAAAAACACTATTTAAAAATATAATAATATATTAACAAAAATGCAATAAATATTTTTTATTGCCTCCTCCTCAATCCCCTTCCTCCACAATAATCTGCAATCCTCAACAATCTTTCTCACAATCCTCCACAATCCTTACCAATTCTCAGCAATCCTCTGCAATCATCATCAATCTTCCTCCGCAATCCTCCACAATCCTAAGCAATTCTCACCAATCCCCTTCGCAATCCCCCTCCGCAATCCCTCCGTAATCCTCAGCAATCATCCTCCGTAACCTCCGCAATCCTCACCAATCCTCCTCCACAATACTCTTCAACTCTCAGCAATCCACACCAACCCTCTGAATCCTCTATAATCCTCAGCAATCCTCACCAATCCTCCTCTACCCTCCGTAATTCTTAGCAATCCTCAGAAATCCTTCTCTGCAATACTCCGCAATCCATTGTTAGATCCTACAATCAATCCTTCAGTTTTTCGTCTGTCCCCACCCATATGCATAAAAATTACATTTACTCGCCCACTTTCGTCACACATTTGTACTTGACAACTGCATTAATTTTTTCTATGTAGTCCTCCTTCATCGCATCAGCAGACCCCTGCCCTAGCTCGGGAAGATACCTCAGATACTGCTGACTATGCATAGAGACACATTTATACTACAGAATAATAAGCCTTTAGGCATGTTTTTATATTACCATATAATAACGTACACTAATATGCCTGCGGGCATAATAATAAAGCATATGTTATATAAATAAAAATTACTTAAATTAATTTATATATAATAAAAATGACGTGTATTCCTAAAAGATATGTCTATGATATGTCAATGGCATCTGAAGTATTTCCCGGGCCTCCGCTGGTGCGAATGGGGTATGAGTGTTTTCTCATGGTGCATTTATTTCCCTATTTTCATTTACATATTTAAAAAATTTATAGTAATTTTGTATTTTCTCGCTGAATTAAAACATTAAAATCTTCCTGTGTACATTAGCTCCTTCATCCTGAGTGATGAGCATGCTGATAATCGGTCGACATATTCCTGGATTCATGATCCTTTTCACAGGAAAAACAGGTGGGGTGCAATGCATTTCTAACACCTAATTCGAGAAAAAATAAATTTCACTTGCTGTTCCCTGCCTAGGGCAGGAGTCTGCTGATGCGATGAGGTGAAGCTTTTGTCCAAGTGTAGCCGGCCGGCTGCCATACCCGAAGGACATGTCTAACACTCTCAGATAGCTGGGGGTATGACAGTGTGGTGAAATGAGGTGACTGGAGCATTGCTGGTTTGCAAGGGTGTGGCAAAATGTGAGTTATCCGAGAAAACCTGTCGGCCACCATCATCGACCATCACGAATCCCATATGTGTAAATCTGGGAGTGACCCCCTCCCTTCCCACCAAGAATGAAACCTGTAACGTTGTGTTGGGGCGAAGCAGTGGCGTGAAGAATGAACTGGCTTTGAACTGTCCCTCCCGCGCGAGTGTATGTGTGCTGAGTAAAGGATGCTGTGCATATGTTCGTGATGGGAGGCGAGTGTTCTAGCTGCTGCGTCACCGCGGTCCCCTCATATGCTACATCGCGGTTCATAGACAGTGGACTGCTTGGAGCCTCGGTGGGCTACAGGTCACGCGTATAGCCTCTCACCACGAAGAACCGAGTTAAACTCCCGGTGGAATCAAACCCGCATTTTTCACATGCGGGAAACGTGGTAGGATTCCATCGTTGCTCCATCGCCACATCTTTTGATCCCAGTACGTGCTAAATACCTCTGCTCTTAGCCTCTCTTCGTGTGATCCCTTCAGCCGCTCGTGCAGCCTACAGAGGACATGGGATGTGCTCATAATGAGTCTGTACACCTGAGACTACGCACGTTGATGCGTTTCACAGTATATCCTTAACCCGTATTTCAAGAATAGTGAAGCAAATTAAATGTTGCCAATTCATGGTTATTTCAATTATTTTTAAAATAAACATACTTTAATGTAAACACTGTCTTATCTAGGATAATCTTGGAGCGATATTATGGAAAATGGTTCTGGCCCGTGTTTTAACGTCTTCTTAAAAATGTAGTCATGTTTAAATGAATGGCCACTGAACTGAGGTTTTGTTTACTTTTATACATACATCTTCATAAACTCCATGTACAAACATCCTGAGATGATTCGTTGTGGAAAGTGGGGTAGGAAACATAGATAGGTCGTATTCCTATGACCAACAAGCTTGTTAAGGGATTTGAACGTCCGTAAAAATGGGGGGTTTACATTAGTTATTTACAAAATGTCAGATATTACGTGAGATGAAACACAAATTCGTGAATAGTGTTAGCTTGATGTGATATCTGCCATCTGTGTAAACATGGCAGGTAATATAATCGCCAGTCAGTAAAAAAATTAGCAGGTGCCATGTAATTAACCAACAAAATACCAGTGGGTGTTTATCGATTGTTGAATTCGATCTCTCGCGTAATTTCTGACATTTTACAAATAACAACTTTTAATTTGAAATTTTCAAGGGGTGTATTTCCTTTAATGACCATGATAGGCCCATAGGTAGTACGGTATTATGTTTCTTGCCCTATTTGCCATAAACGAATTCATGTTACAAAGTTTGTAACTGAAGTTCAAGATACTCCTGTAGAGCCCTATAAGTGTAACTATCGGTGAAATACTAACACCCTTCTCGAGATAACATATATGTTGGGTCCTTCGATCGATACATGAATTTTATTAGTTAAGAACATGGCAAGTTTAGTGTTTAGGGTCACATGTGGGAAACGTGCCGGACGATGCCGCTGGTCGGCGGGTTTACTGGAGGATTTCCCGTTTCCCCCGCCCTTTCATTCCGGCGATGCTCCATACTTACCTCGCTTTAACCAAGTTGGCTGTCAAGACCTTGATGTCAAGAGCCGCCCATATCTCACTCACTCATTAATTTTTTTGTTGTGACAGGAAGATATGCAGAGGGTAAAAAGGACTAATTAGGGCACTCGAAAGTATTACATTGACGCTGAAGAAAATGTAATTTACTATATATGATATATCGAACACGACCACCTCCAATTTTACCATGCCTATAAATACAATTTTTTTACGATAGAAGTGGTTGCACAAAAGAAGAAAATATCGGACATCCAATGGTCTGTGCATGCGCCATGTCCCAGAAACTAAGTAAGTGTTCCGTAATTTGCACACATGCCACTAGGAAGGACCAGACAGATTTACGACTCCTACATGTGTGTCAGCGAGATTTCTAGTGACATTGTAAACCTGTGTCCTGCCTCACTCTGAACATCTACCTGCTCCCAGCGAGCAATCCACACCTTCGCCATCGCCGACCTCCTAATAACAGCCACACACCTGTAGAGACGACCAGCCAGCTGCATGGCTCCCACATATGTGCCAGCGAGATTGCCTGAGACACGCTCTACGCGTCTACCTACTTCTGGCAGTGTGCAAGGAACATGGTATCGCCTATTCCAAATACACTTATCTCGAAACTAGGTATTTGGCAGACAAGATACTTCCAGGAAGGGCCAACCCATTAAGAATCTTCAGAAACCGAACTCGTAGGAAAATTGCAGTCTGGGGTGTTTAGAACTTTATAAAAGCCAAGGTGAAGATGGAAATGGGGACAAATATCAAGAGAAAGTCAATGGAAACAAATAAAAAACTTAAAATATGTCATACCAAGAAAATGTTTACTGGCGGATTTTTAGCATTGCTTCTGCTTGCACTCGGAGTCCTTCAGGATCTACTCAAAGCCACAAGTGGTATCGTCTGATCCATCAACGCAACATCGAACGAACGAAAGCTGTTGTGTGCCACCCAACGACAACACTGCGAAGGTAAGGAAGCTACTGCCAAAGCCTTTCCCTACAACCATACCCAGTAGGAGGCGTAATGGAACAAAAGCGATGCTTCAGGAAAGTGACCACTAACAAACATGGATTTAGAACTGTATGTGCGCAAACTGAAAATATCGCATTTTAGGGGAGTGTTATGCGAGACAAATTGTCACAGAAACCAAAACGAAACGAGTGTATTATAATCAACCTGGAAATAATGCCGGTATTAACTAGGTAGCATATCTAAGACGAGGCAAACCTGCAGACTACTATGACAGTTTCAGTCATTTGTGTCCTCCACCCGAACTGCGATGTTACCTGCATAGAACGATGTTGACTTACAACTACGGGATTGAGCAGGTGCCAAACATATGGAATTGCAGGTATTACTACCTATGATTCGTTGTCCGATCGAACAAATAAATTGAATAAAAATCGTAAACATTAATCGGGAACCATTAGTCTTGTCCATAACACTTGCCTCCTCCGAGCTGCATGCGCTGCATTTCCCACTTCGATCTGGACAGGGACTAGTGCATTGGCCTGGTCCATTTTAAAATGTACAATGCGATATATGAACATCGATGAGAAAACTGCTTCTTGTAACTCGTGAAAAGTGATAGTGTCTCTCACGAAGAAGAGTTTTGCTTCTAAAAAAACTGGCGTACATCATCGTTGGGTTACAGACCATACTATAGCACAATGTGAGAAAAAGCTATTCGCAGTTCGACACATGTCAAATAGAAAATGTAAAAGATTTTTGAAAAGCGAAAGATATCTGTATGTGTAAATAAATTTTGGAAATGTTATTCTTCTGGCATACCTTCTGGGAAATCAGATGTATGGGCAATTCCAAAATGCTTATTGTGGGTGCACTTTGTCCCCGATACTTTCAAGAGTATGGCCCTATTCATGGGTTTCGATGTGAGTAAAGAGGACGAGCATATTACTTCGAATGTAATCGACTGCAGTATCTAATTCAGTACACTTTCTGCTGCCTTATACTTCACGACTGTCTTGTATTGTACAATTACTAGGACATGATCATGAGTGCTGCAGTCCTTCAGACCAACCTACCTGTGGATTCTCTTGGACGAGAAGAGCAAGAAAACCAAATAATTGTTAAACCAAGTACTACCATGACCTGGAGTGGGGCAAAGGCAAGCTTCCATACCATCAGGTGGAAAATGTGCTGCATGACTTACTGCTGAAATACCCAAGGTCCCCAATTTATGTAACAGGGCCTCATCAGCCGAGAGATGTGTGTAAATTTGAAGTGTAAATAACCAATATGCATGCTGAGTAAACTGTACTTCGCTTCGGAAATGCATTTAAAATTTATGGTGAAACTCATCGTCATATTTGTGACCGGTCAGAACCTCACTGGGCCTGTGCAAATGGTGCACCCATCCTTGTACCAGAATTCGATGAGCTATATTTAGACATGCAATTGCCTGAACCAACCCGACTGTTATTTACATGTATTATTTACACGTATAGACACACAGAGAGAGGCAACATCTTCCCAACTTCAGTTGCTCCCAGACACCAGGTGAAGATGTACAGTATGAATTTAAACCTGCGAATATTTACGCGAGTGCCATCTGCTGCAGTTACTGGGAACACAGATACCAACACATGTACATGGAAAGTTGTGATGGTAGCAGCAAGCAGCATTGAAGGTTTTCGCACTTTTCCCTTCGTAGGAACCGAGGAAGCAGCAAATACCATGATGAGAGCCTGGGAAGAGAGCTGCTTTTTTCCTCATATGTCCAGCAACACATATTCCTGTCATAAAAAAAATCGTGTCTTTTTTCTGTATGTACAAATGCTCTCACCATGGACTGCATGGGGCAGAGTTCGCAACCACCATTCGAGACATTTGAAGCCTCGAGCCAGACGACCATATGTCGGAGAATGCATCATCGGCACCATGTTCCCATTATCAGTTTCACAACCTATGATACTGTGCCTTCCAATGGATGTAACTCCAGGACTGGATTTGAACCGGCACCCACTCGCCGACTATGCCACCGCCCAGCGAGGTGCCTCCCCTGAAATGTCGATGCTAGTCCTGTCACTGTCGGAGTTGGTGTTCGTATTGCCATCATTGAACCATCGGTCAAAGAGGAGCCACCAGGTCGACATTGCAGCAGTAATGTGTGGTGAGATTATTATGTTAGTAAGCTATGGGACGATCGTTTCACACACCCATATATATATATGTGTGTGTGTGTGTGTGTGTGTGTGTGTGTGTGGAGGCATGTGAACACATACATTATAATATTTTAGTTATCAAAAAAAATTATTTACTTCACACGGTACAATATATTAAATATCATAATGAACTCCATAATGCAAATCAATTTTGTCATAAAACCAAATTTTATTTGGTTTAATGGCATATTAGTTAATTTGTTAATTTGTAAATTAATGTTTGAATGTAAGAGATTTGGATGGCGCTTAACAGCTGAAGTCTGTAGCACCGATGAGGTTGAAGTGAGACGGAAAAGGAGCAGCGACAAAATTAAATGGTAGAGGAAGATGAAGGACCCCAAGAAAATCAACTGGTTAATGGCAACGCCTCCCATGATTCTGAAACGAAAAATTTCGGGACGTTATAAACATTACATTATTAGTTTACCTCATTTAGATCAGTAAAAATGCTCTCTTCTTCTTTATTTGAAATCTTATTGATGACAATGTTATGAACGTTTACTTCATTTTGCATTTTTCACAAAATATCTTTTTAATTGACAGTACGGCCAATTTTGATAGTTTTACTTGTTGTGTGTTGCAGATGTAGATTTTTTATTTATTTTCAAAGCTGTAAAACTTATTTTTGCAGAGAAACTTGTTGCAATAGTAGATTTGAATTTACATTACCACGGACCACTCATTTGTTAAATAATTTAGTGATTAAAAAGTATACCAAATGATTTTGCTGTAGTTAGTTACCTCTATATTTGGAATTGGTCTCTCCACCGATAAAATTCCTCTTTTCAAACTTAAAAGAAAAAAGTATATTCAAAGCACTTCACAGAGCACAGTGGCTGTGTGCCTGATTGATGCCAGGTCGAAGGTCCCGATCCGTTCTGGGTAGCATATGCTGTGGAACTCACAGCTTCCCTGCAGAGGTGGTAATCAGACACGAGGCATTACAGGAAATCAGATTGTAGTACATAAAAAACAGAAGAAAATTTACATAGAACTGATACTGCCAATCATTATAAGAAATCTTTACCAGCTATTCTTGCGTAGCTAGGGTCAGCTGCTGTGCCAGCAGCGGCCCTTGCCCACACATTCCCGATCCCCTCCCAACGCTTNCTTTACCAGCTATTCTTGCGTAGCTAGGGTCAGCTGCTGTGCCAGCAGCGGCCCTTGCCCACACATTCCCGATCCCCGCAAGCGTTGCCATGGCAACTGGAACAGTAGACGAGCATAAAACATGAAATTAAAAAAAAGGAAAACCAGGAAAGTAAGGAGACGAAATGTATGTACCCATAGGAAGGATCGCAAAGTGGAATGAGAATTCACGCACGCAGAAAATAAAGGGCATGTAATATGCCGGGTAAGCAGTACTTATCTAGCGTCTGTTGAATACTCGCCACTGCACTGCAGTTATAATGCAGTGGATAGTGAATTGAAGCCAATTGTGCTGCTTGTGTCGAAGGTCTTCGTAGCGAACCTGCGATTTGTGCGGCCCTAAGCCGAGCTGCTGCTTACTGCCATACATGAATTGCTACGCTTTTTTCATAATAACCTAAAATCATAATTGAGGAATTAAATGTAAAAAGGGAGTATGTAAGAAAATCCTTCTTCAAGAAAATCGGTTGTAAAGATTTTGCATGCCTATGACCTTTATACCATACATTTGTAAATTTTGGACCCCCTGATAAAATATTTAAAATTAACTTTCATATATAATATATTATGATATTAGGTTGAATTTACAACATAAAAAAAGGATTAAATAAATGAGCAAAAAACATGCTTACATACTTTATCAGGAGATATGCTTATTTTTCACAAATGAACCATGTTCTGAGCGTACAGTATTTGTTAAAACTGTTAAAATATAAATTTTTTGTTCTATTTAAGTGTATACAGAAACACAAAATGTATTAATTAATGTAAAAATATTAATAACACGAAATAAAGAAAAAAGTTATTATTACTTAATCTAATAAAAAAAAGTCAGTGAAACTGTTGTGAAATAGTCATAGTCCTAATAAAACACAGCCAATGAAATGTAGGGAAAACAGACGGAATACATTACTCAACAACATCCGACATATACTCACATTTTCACTGTTTAAATTGTAAATAATAAACTTAATAACCACGTATTAACTGTTAATTTTCTTTATTTTAACACATGTCTTCCAGCATAGGTGGGTACACAACATGATAACTAACGGCCATTGTCCTCCATCTTGTTTACTTCTTTAACACTAGCGCACTCTGCTGTAAGAAGAGAGAAACAACAGAACAACAGAGGCGTATTCAATAATTACAACACTCCCCCTGAATACGACATCGTTATTATAACAAACCCTCACAATACAATTTGGCACAGACTGTTTAATTTTACATACAACACAGATACATATTATGTTCAGTACAAAAACTCAATAGGTATGTAAATACTTATCAACAGAATTGTTGAATTCCAATTTCTTCTTTGATAATATGAAATCTCTGAAAACTTAAAGGTTTAGTAAAAATATCAGCTAGTTGTTTTTCAGATGGAATATATTTCAAAGATATTAAGTTTTCTTGAACCTTTTCTCGAACAAAATGATAACGGATATCAATATGCTTAGACCTTTTGGTTTGACCAGCAGCCATTTTTACAGCAGACTGGTTATCTTCAAATAAAACTATTGGCCTAGGAACTTCAATATTTATGTCTTTTAAAACATTTATAATCCACACAAGTTCACTACAAGATTCACTAAGAGCTATATACTCTGCTTCAGCAGTTGACAATGACACATAATTTTGGCGTCTACTTTGCCAAACAATAGTACATCCATACAATTTAAATAAGTAACCACTGGTAAACTTTCTTGTCTCTTTTTCACCCGCCCAATCAGCACCAGCAAAGCCAATGAGAATATTTGAATCAACATTTTTATTATAAACCAAGCTCATACTCATAGTGCCTTTAAGATACCTTAACACTCTTTTCAATGCTGACCATAATTGATTATCAGCCTTTTGTTGATACCTAGATAAAATATTTATGGCTACAACAATATCAGGTCTACTACAAAGACTTAAATACAGTAACCCACCAATTAGACTTCTACAGAGAGATTCATACTTGGCTTCATAATGGCCTTCATACACAATATTTATGTCTATTGGAGTGTTGATAGGTTTACAATCTTGCATTTGAAAATTAATCAATAAATTCAAGATGTAATCAGTTTGATTTATAATTATCTGGTTATCTGTTTGGGTGATTTTCATGCCCAGAAACTTAGAAATAGGACCTAGATCTTTCATTTTAATAATGGTTTTAACTTTACATTTAAAATTTTCTATCTCCATATCAGACTGTCCAAAAATAAGAATATCATCAACATATATTAAAATATAACTGTTTCCCTTGGTATACAAACACATGTCATTTTGTGATCTTGAAAACCCTTCATCTAGCATGAACTTATTTAATTTTTCAGACCAATACTTAGGGGATTTTTTCAATCCATAAAGAGATTCAAAAACTTCCTCATTCATTTCCTCATGAAGGAAAGCGCTTACTACATCCATTTGATGTATTTTATAACCCAATTGATTAGACACAGATAAAAGAATTCTTAAAGTTTGAAGTTTTCCTACAGGTGCATACAAATCTTGAAAATCAAAATTTTCTTTTTGTTCAAAACCACGAGCAACTAATCTAGCTTTATAAATACAATTTTCACCATCAAATTTTTTTTTAAATACCCATTTGCTACTGATTACATTTACATTATTTGGTTTTATAACTTCCTTCCATGTTTCATTTTCTTTTAATGAATTCAGCTCAGTATTGATAGCTTCTTTCCATTGAAATGCCTCTTTTGAACTCATTGCACTCTCAAATGTTAATGGTTCTCCAGCGTCACACATAAACAATGCATAATCATCACCATTCTACTTCGGGTTCTGAATACTTCCTCTATCCCTGAGATTATAATGTCTCACCACATCTTCATTTGTCACTCGATTGTCATCAGTTGTCTCTGGACCAGTTTGAATTCCAGTTTCATTGATTGAAACACCATTAGAACTGTTGGAGATTTCTTCCGCACAACTCACGGTAATATCACATATGACATGATCACCATTTAAAGTTTCAATTTGACACAAAACTTCTTCAGCTTGATCTTTTAACTCAGGTTTGAAAATGACATCTCTTGAAACTTCTATTTTGTCACCGCACCAAACCCGGTATCCTTTCACATCTTCACCATATCCAACAAAAATACATTTTTTGCTCTTGCTATCCCATTTTCTTCTCTTTTGTTTTGGAATGTGCACATAAACATCACAGCCAAAAGGGTGAAATTTATGAAGATCAATATTCATATCTTTGTTGAACCAAATTTCTGCAGGAGTTTTGTTATCATCTGTTAACGTTGTATTATTCAATGTGTAAGCCATGTAATGGACAGCTTCAGCCCAAAACTTTTTCTCTAGATTTTTTGCTTGTAAAATAGTTCTTGCACCTTCTACCAATGTTCTCATCTCTCTTTCAGCTTTACCGTTTTGTTCAGGTGTGTATGGGCAAGTCTTTTGATGAATAATGCCCATTGATTTGGTCACAGCTTGGACATCTTGATTTACTTCTTCAAGTCCATTATCACTTCTCAGTATTTCTACAGTTTTTCTTGTAATATTTTCAAATTTGTTTAGAAATTCAATTATTTTAACTTTTGCTTCCATCTTTTATTTCATAAAATAAACTGTTCTGTATTTTGAGTTATCATCTTTCAACAGTAGAAAATATTTTGAACCACCAATTGACGTTTGTTCCATCGGTCCACAAACATCAACATGAACAATGTCTCCAATGTTCTCAGCCCTTGTCAAACTAGATTTGAATGGTAACCTTGAATGTTTACCAAGTTTGCAAGCATCACAGAAGAAATTATCTTCTTTATACTTTATCTTGCTACGGTTCAGTATACGTTTCACATAGGATACATTTTGATGTCCTAGTATACAGTGCCATTGGTAAAGTGTAAAATTTTCTACACAAGTATTAGCAACATTACTCACGTGTCTAAACTTCAAATGAAATAATTGGTTTTTTTTTTTTCACCAACTCCTTGGCATTGTCCATTCAACAGAAAATAGCAGGCATTTTTATTTGCTTGATACACACATCCCTTTTTCAAGCGCAACAACAGTAGAGAACAAATTAAATTTCAATTTGGGGACATACAGTACATTTGAAATTGAAGTATTAATCCAGTCTTCACCATCAAATGTCTGGCCTTTGATCTCACCAATCCCAGCAACCAATAGCTCTGAACCATCACCAACTTGAACATGATTGGTTCCCGTCACTTGTAAATTGTGAAATAAGTGTTTGTCTTTACACATGTGTGCTGTGGCTCCACTGTCAATTATCCATTCAATGACATTTGAGTTATTTTCATGTACAACAAAGGCATTTTCTTGGTTTGTGCTGTTTCTGCAAGAAGCCATTTACTAAGAGCTGTCATGCCCGGTGACATCAAAATGCTTGTTCTATGAACATGAAGCAATCTACTTTAACATGTGAACAGTGCAAGTCTCAATTTGGACGACGCGATAACTTAACAAGACATCTTGCAACATGTGAGGGACTCTCATGTTCCAGCTAAGAGACGTAGTGTATTGCCTACATCTGAGAAAACATGTGAATAGCTGACACCTGCTGCATTGGATACCGGTGCGCTGTCACCATCATACCTGGACATGAACAGTTCACCACAGGCATCAAGATATCCACGTTACTATCGCGGCAGGACCTTTAGTAAAAGTTGCAGTGCTCGTCAACTTGAGAAATCTGGAAAATGTTTGAAGAAGACGCAATGGGCTTACTATACTACTTGTTGCTATAAGTGTGGTCGTGAATTCTCATGTTATGAAGTAACAGATGTTCCAGACAGCATGCGACTCAAATTACACAACCATCAGGTAAAACTATGTCGCGAGTCGTATTACAACCATACTCAAATGTGTACATATAAAGCACCTACACCTGTGTCTGTTGGAAACTTACCAAATGAGAATGGATTTATACTGCAAGAATCGGCATTCCGAGGTCTTATGAAGACGTATGTCGCATCTTATTCGTCAGGTATGGTTAATGATATCTGTACATATCTTAAGCATATGAAATAGAATATTATAGATCAACTTACATACGAGATGGAAAAGGAAGGTGCAGTAAAATATATATGGTTGGACTGTAAATATACCAAATTAGAATCACATGAAAATGAATATAGTGAGAGAGCCTTCAAGACCTCGAATGTACCTATGTATAACACACACGAAATTGAAGATAGTGTTGAAACTAGTATACAGAAAATTTGTCACGAGGAAGAATATATGGGAAAGGGTTCCTGTTGGACATTATATAAGATACATCAGCTACAGTTGAGAACAAATAAATTACGTCACTAGACAAATATATGTATGCAGATTGAGAGCATGCAATCAAGAATGTCCTGCATGACAACCTGCAAAACCTTCACCAAGTGTTGCAGATATATATAATTTATCAGCTGTAGTTGAGAACAAATTTTATTTCAACCACTTGCCTATTTCCCTCTACTCCACTACAGAGAAAATTACAACCTAACTTCGTATTCGACCTGCAGAATGTGGGTATAAATTAGAGTAACCTCAGAAATTCACGCAGTTGCTAAGCTATCGTGTACAACAACACTAGTGTATGTGTGTGTGTGTGTGTGTGTGTGTGTGTGAAGGTAGTATTGTGGAGGAGTCTACGTAGTAGTAGGGTCTGCAGAAGAGAGGAGTCCGGAGAAGATGATCTGTATGCCTACATGCAACACTTCACCAAGTGTTCAACAATTACATGGAAAACAATGCAGTTAGTGCAGCAAGACCCTCATTAAAGGTTGCAATGCACGACGACATGAACAGAGTGAGTGTCAAAAGCAACAGGCCTCCAAAATACTATCATGTGATGTGTGTGGTGTGACATTTGGTAGAAGTGGCAAACTAAAGAGACATACTGCTATATGTAAAGGTAACACACCTTTACTTGCACAAGACAGCAAGCATTGAACGTATTGACGCAAGACAATACAATGGCTGGCCATCATACTGATTCATCGTGTAAATTATTGATTGTTCCATCACCAATAACATTATCCCGGCATGCAGCAAGTTCCAAAACAATCTCTGAAGAAGAATATAGGATGGTAGCAGACATGTACTATGAAGAGTGCGAACCATATAGATCGTCCAACGATGTGTACAAAAAACATTTATTTCTAAGACGTAAGATGAAAAACGAGGATGTTACAACTATCCAGCACGTAAGTGTGACCACCAAGTCCGCTGGTGATGATGTGAGATATACATATTCTACTGATGATGATGAAGTAACTACATCGACAAAGCAAAAGCGTAAACACCATGCTAAAGAAGACGGCTACGTGAAGTTGAGACAGAATAAACGAAGATTCGAACCAAGTACCCTGGCTCAGATGTATCTCACAAACTACTCATCACAGAAGACGATGGTGTGTATTGTGAACCATCTGCGTAGAAAGAATTTACAACTAACCAGGACAATGAGAACGAAGATGTGATCTCCAAGCCTATATCATATTCTACCGATGAAATGCTGACAACTGTAATGCAAAAGCATAAACATCTTGCTGAAGATAAGCGCTACTTGAAGTTAGGACAGAAGAAATGAATATTCGAAACGAGTACTCTGGCCCAGAGGTATCCCACAAACTACTCATCGCGGAAGAACATAGATGCAGATATGTATTGTAAACCTTCTGCGAAGAGTTTCGTGAAGTCTAGTTACTTATTTAATGAAGACCCCAATGACCTCGTTGATAGACTACGTGTGCTGGTTGCATTACAGAGAAGTGGATATCTTTCTGTCGGCGAAGATTTAAATATGATTATTGATGAACTCAGAGTTAACGAGTTAAGAACACATTACATGTTCAACGGATGGCAATCTTGGATGGCGTCATATTATTATTTAAAAGTTATTCATTTATCATATAAATGCTAATATTAGGTTCACGTGCATCACTAGGAAAAGCCAATGATCATATTTTGGCAAAGTCCGAAAGAGAATTAATATTTTTTACAGTTCCAAGGCGGGAACACAGTTCTCTATCGAAGGATTCTTGAGCGATGGCCATCTTGGATGTCGTCACAGTAATATTATTTTAGCATCAGTCATAACCATGCTAATGCTGATGCACCCCTGCTGACTCGTCCCTGCTGCTGACTCCCCCTGCTGACTTCACCCTTCTGCTAACCTTGATCTTGACCTGCAATCACTTTATAAAAATTTGACCTTGACCTTTGATTACCGACATGGTATGCATGTAGGAAAATAATTTGACCTTGACCTCCCAAAATCACTGAAAATTATGNTTTATAAAAATTTGACCTTGACCTTTGATTACCGACATGGTATGCATGTAGGAAAATAATTTGACCTTGACCTTGACATATAACCACTGACATGGTATGCACGAGGAAACTATGAAATTTGACCTTGACCTTTACCTTGACTTTGACCTCCAAAAATCACAGAAAAATCGTTAGAACTTCGCGGCTGAAGACAGGAGCATGCTCCCATCTTCAGCAGCTTCGATGATGGCTGCGTTATCGTCGAAGACGTGAAGTTCTCACGATTTTTCTATAATTTTTGGAGGTCAAGAGCAAGGTCAAGGTCAAGGTCAAATTATTTTCCTACCTGCATTTTCTGTGATTTTTGAAGGTTAAGGTCTAATAATTTTTCTACGTAAATATAATGTCAGTGGTCAAAGGTCAAGATCAAGGTCAAGTTTTTCCTACATACATACCATGTCAGTAATCAAAGGTCAAGGTAATTTTTTTTTAAAAAGTGATTGCAGGTCAAGATCAAGGTGAGCAGAAGGGAGGAGTCAGCAGGGGGAGTTAGCAGCAGGGGGGGTCAGCAGAAGGGGGAGTCAGCAGCAGGGAGGAGTCAGCAGGGAGGCATCAGCATTAGCATGGTTATGACTAATGCTAAAATTATATTACAGTGACGACATCCAAGATGGCCATCGCTCAAGAATCCTTCGATAAGTATGGATATAATAAATGAATAACGTTAAAATAATAATACGACCTCATCCAAGATGGCCATCGTCTCAAGAATCCTTCGATAGCGAACTGTGTTCCCGCCTTGGAACTGTATATTTCCGACACTCACGTCGGGTGTGGGATGTGCGTAATAAAACCGTCTTTCTAAGCATTGTATCGGTTAGTATTGCGTTAAGCGTCTTTCGAGCACGACCGCCAACGGACGGGTCTGCTGTACGTGTGTAAATATGAAAGACTTTACATATATTCGGGTCAACATACAACAAATAACAAAACTTTCAATGCAAGAGCGTGCCGTGGCTATGTCATGTCGGCGCCCAAGCTGGTCTGTTGGGTGGGCAGCCCCGCCGCCAGCGGTGAGGCGGCCTTGTAAGTCGGCCGGCCGGTGATGCCTGCGTCCACTGACTCTCCACGTGTCTCTTACCACCCACAGGTGGCCGCCCAGCGTGCGAGTCATCGGTCCGCTACACTCCAGTCATATTTCTCAACTTAATTGGCACCGCCCAGTGTGATACCGTTGTGATCGAGCTAAAGGATATGGTTTTACTATTATGTTACAGGGGTCGCCTGGCTATGCCGCCGAACAGTATGCAGAGCTCCAGCAGAAAACATTTTATTAACACACCGTACTGACTGAGCATACAGCACGTTTTTTTTCTCGCATGGTTGATATTCATCCTAACTATTTACACATATATATATAATATATATATTTCCATCACTCATGTCAGGGTTTCTCGCACGATTCATATTAATCCTAACTATTTACATATACATATTTCCATCGCTCATGTCAGGGCAGTGAGCGTGTGTTGGTAACACATTTAAACGTATTTTCTCGATGTGGCCTGGCACTTGTGTCTTGGAAGTTGACGCACGTCTATGTACATATGCTGCATTACTTCTTTTTTTTTGGGACACATCTGCCCTCCCCTATGAATGTAGGATCGCGACGTTTTTTACATGCGCTCTATACACTACGCTGCCGCGGCCCCCGTGGAATTGGAATGCCATAGCATTTATTTAACTTAGCTATCCATTCCATCACTGCGATTCCCACATAGCAATGAAATGCAAGAGCATTTTGTTATCAAGGTCAGCAGAAGGGGGGAGTCAGAGGGGGAGTCAGCAGCAGGGGGAGTCAGCAGCAGGGGGTGGTAGCGTCAGGGCAGAGTCAGCAGCAGGGCTAGTCAGCAGCGGGGAGAGTCAGCACCAAGGGGAGTCAGCAGCAGGGATAATCAGCAGCAGGGGTTAGTCAGCGGCCAGGGAGTCAGCAGCAGGGGGAGTCAGCAGCAGGTGGAGTCAGCAGCAGGGAGGAGTCCCGCCTGCCCTCCCTTGTGAATGCGAGAGTGCGAGGTTCTGCACTCTCTCCACTACGCTACCGAGGCCCCCGTTGAATTGGAATGTTAGAGCATGAGATTTAACTTGTCATCTACTCGCAACGTCCCATGAGAGGTGTCTCTCTTGTGGCACGTCTGCCCTCCCCTGTGAATGCGAGAGGGCGAAGTTCTGCACTCTATCCACTATGCTACCGGGGCCCCGTTGAAATGGAATGCTTGAGCGTGACATTTAACTTGTCTTCTACTCCATGACAGGCGTCTCTCTTGGGACACGACTGCCCTCCCCTGAGAATGCAGGAGCGTGAAGTTTTAACATGCGCTCTACCCATTGCGTCACCGCGGCACTGATCTTGCTATGGAATGCTAGAGCGTGAAGTTTTAAGATGCACTCTACCCATTGCATCACCGCGGCACCCCTCTTGCTATGAAATGCGAGAAAATGACATTTTAACATGCGCTCTACCCATAGCGTCACCGCGACACCCCCTCCCCTCCCCAGTGAATGCAAGAGCGTGAAGTCTCGTAGCCCGAGGCTATGTCATGGCTGGCGTCTCTGTTGGGAGCCGTCGGTGTGTGAATGCAAGAGCATGAAGTTGCGCTCAACCATTGCGTCATCTCGGCATCACCCCTTGAATGCCAGAGCATGACATAACGACTGGGCATTGTTTTTGGGAGCCACAACAATCATGGCCGCCTCCTAGGCGTTGACTTAGGGAGCCATGAACAAACATGGTCACCAGGAAAATGCGAAAAAAAATTTACTTTTTACTTTTGAAGTGTTAAGAAATATTTTTTAAGTTTTTAAATATTAGCTCGCACTTTTTAAATATTAAATCAATATTTTGAAACGTTAATTTAAGAAATTAATTTTGTAAAAAAATAATTTTTGAAAATTAATTTTTGGACAAATACTGCCAAAATTTTGGAAATTTTGGAATTTTGGCAAATTTTGGCAACTTTTGACACTGTCTGCCAAGATGGCCGCCGTAGAAGCGGAATGCAAACGCATTAGGTTTGTCATTTCCTTACCAAGCTTGTGGCTCCCGACTACCTGTCAAGACGCTGGCATTGCACATACTATATATAGCTACTAACACCACTTCAGCATCGATGTGTGGTATGGTGTACTACACGATCAGCTTATTGGGCCATTCATTTTCCCGGGACGCTTGACTGGTGTGGTGTATCTGCAATTTTTGCAAGAAAAACTGCCTACGTTTCCTGAGGATATTCCGTTCACAGTGAGACGTCGTATGATCTTCCAGCATGATGGTGCACCTCCTCACTTCCACCGTGCTGTGGTTGAACACTTAAATGTGTATTTCCCTGAGAAATTGACAGGACGATACGGTTTTCACCCATGGCCTCCTCGAACACCAGGTCTATCACCACTAGATTATTGCGTATGGGGATGGATGGAGGATATTGCTTACCAAAGGACTGCACAAACACGCGAGGAACTACTTGCGCGTATCATGCATGCCGCTACAGACATCAAAGACAGCCGTGTGCGGCTACGTAGAGCAACACGCGCGGACCATAAGCGTGCGGCCAAGTGTGTGGAAGTAGGCGGAAACATTTTTTAAGATCTTGTGTGAGCTTGTCAGACTCTAGTGTGGTGCTCACTGTAAACCATACGGTCTGATAATACATCACTGTATTTACTTCTCAAATGGTTATTATTTTATTCGTCATTCTTCAAATGTTTCAAATTGCTCCTTAAATATTAGGAATAGGACCCAAATTTATATGAAACATTTTGCTCCAAATGATGTAAGAAATAAGCCCTGTGAGTAGCGGTAGCTCCTCGTGAATCAGCCTGTATGAGATGTAATTTTTCTGTTCAGTGTTTTTAATTTTAGAATTAATGACTATTCTTTTTGTGTAACATCATCACTTTTTATGCGGTATTTCTGAAAATTTCAAAACTTCTCATACTTGCCAAGGTTTTCAAATAAAAACAAAAAATAATTTGTTTATTTTTTCCCTACGTTTCCTGTGTTTGGCTAGTTGTGTTAATCTCTAAAAAAACATTTTTTTTGCAATGAATAACTTGCCAGTTATGGTGCGAATCTACGTAGCTCAAGGTCAGTGCTGAGAGTACCCAGTGCCTTGTGGCATAAAGTATTGTCAGCAAGTGTAACTGGACGCGTTGGCAAGTGAGAGATCCTACGCTTGCATTAGGTGGTTGGAAACCTACTAACCACCTGAATAGCCCCAAGTTGTTGGCACAACAGTCAATTGCGCCTCATGAAATACTGACATGTAGCAGGACGTAGACTAACAAGTGCAGGAGAACCATTCTCGTTGTCAATCAATGTATTTGACTTGTGCAACAATCAGCTTGCTCCTAGATGTGTGCAAGTAAGTCACCATACATCACGCAGTAAATGAGTAAACATGGGTTCAAATATGTAAAATTGATACATCCAGTCATGTAAATGTAACACAGTTTTAATGTAGCTGCCCTGCTATCAAAATGTAAATTGATGTAATTATTTAAAAAAACTGGAAAAGTTTTTGTGCCACGTGACATCTTAACACTAATAGGTGATGCACACAGCTGCGATACATACAAAAAGAGTATATTTTATTCGGAGTTAGCACATTGTAATTCCATCTCAATATTTGTAGTAAGAATCAATATTTGTAGGAAGAATTGTGTTATTTAAGGAGAAAACATTTTTTTTTTGTCGTTTTAAGGACATTGTGCTACTTTTATGTGATATACATTCCTGCATTACATTTTAGAAAATTTAAAATGTTAACAAAGCTGCTTGCCAGTGCAAATACTTTTTTTTTTAACCCACACGCGAGTCGTTATGTCACTTTGGCGTGTGATTATTCTCTCTTTTTTTGGATTGTTGCATTTAAAGAATAAACATCAATTCAGTATAATTTGGCATTGTTTTCATATTTTTTGCTGTGTTTCAAATTGCAGTAGCCAACGTGTCACTGTTCCATTTTGTTGTTACTTGCGTAACAGTTTTTATACTCCGTTTCATGTAAGTCTACAAAATTCTGACATTTATGATCGTATATAGTATGTGATTATGTGCTCCCAGGTCACAATGACATTCCAAATTTANTACAAAATTCTGACATTTATGATCGTATATAGTATGTGATTATGTGCTCCCAGGTCACAATGACATTCCAAATTTACTATTCTACTGGTTAAGCATGAGATTCACATTTGTGCAAGAAGTTTTGACTGACACTGTGACCTGCAAGCACATCGTCAAACAATACATGCCCAAAGAACTGTCAAAATGTAGTGAACTTACATGAAACATACAGTTTACTGTTTAACGTAGACTTGTTATCTGGTCTTTTATGTTAGGCGTAGTGTTAGCATGGAATTATATTTGCATTTTAAAAGTTTGTTTCAAGTTTACCAGTTGCGTAAATGTCATGCCACAGAAATTGTACTTTTAATTTAAACAGTTTTATTTTGGCCTTTTTGTTCTGCACTATAAACGTTGGAAAAATTGGTTCTCTCCTACTCTACTTTTACGCCGCACACACTCGAACACTTGCCCATGGCTCCTTCAGTACCCACAGTTACCCACATCCCTCGATGTCTATTGACGATGTCGCAATTGTTAAAAGTTCAAATGCATGTGCGAAAAACAAATCTATCAACTCAACACATTTCCTTGCAATGTCCTCGTTTTGTGTATGAACAAGTTTCCAGCAAATGACAAGAAGAAGCAGCAAAACTGTTACATATAAAAAATTTAAAAATAAACTAACAGTGTAAAGCATGTGAAGAGGGCGTCATTCGTGCCCTTAGATGAAGAGGACATTCTAGGGTGCATCAGTGCCATTTCTGTGAATTCAGGCAGTAAGAATCTGACGTTATTGCCCTGATGCACTTCTCCGGGGCACAAATCCAAGAGTAAGGGCCCTTAACTCGTGAATTCAAACATAGCTTAAGTTAGTTTAAATGAAGATGTTACTTTGAGAAACTAGACTGAAATTGAGTGGACATTTTTTCTTTTAAAGGTATTTGAGCTATGCTAGTATTGTTATGAGCCTTACCGGCTCATAAACTCTTAGGATAGTTTAAGGCTAAAATAAGGAAAGCAGGGTAAGCTCAGATATTAAAAAGGATTAGAAATCATTAATAGAGTATTTACTTGTTCAATAGTTATTAGGGTATACAATGACATTTAAAGAAAAGTCCAACGGAAGTGAGAAGGAAGGACTCAAGGAAGGTTATTAGGAAGGAAGATCACATTTACAGAAAGGAACTCACCCTAGCCTCGCACCCGGAACCGCTTACGGACGCCGCCCCCAGGAACCGCTGTTGTCACGTCTGATGTTCGTAGAATACGACCCCCGCTCTCGTTCGTAGACGTCTGTATCACAATTATCGCCCCACCACGTGACTATTGACGTACTTTGATTTGATTGGTTCCCCTTGTGCGTCGGCGGCGGGCTCTTCCGGGTTGACTGCTCTTCTTAGGTAAAATGCTCTTAGATCAGCACTAGCTCAGCGGATCCACGGATCCACTGTTTCCGAGCGTCGTGTGCTTTATTCACCCCTGATTGCTGCAATCACTCTCAGTCTGTTGTTTTGATATTCCAGCACTTCTGTGGCGTCTTTGCGTAATTGTTCTATCGTTGCTGAAATCGGTTCCGGCTTGGTGTTGATGAACTCTGTGGCTTCTTTTTTAGGTTCTGCTTAGTTAGGAATGCTGGAGAAGGTAGTAGAGTAGAGAAATATTTGCGTGAGAAATGAATTTGTATTAGGTAAATAGTAGAAGGAAGGTTGAGTAGTGAAACTGGAATCTGTAGAATGGATCTCGTGGATGACGTGGATTGAACAAGTCTTGCTGAGAATGGTGAAGAATAGAAGTTGGGTGTACTGATCGTTCACCTTGGGTCGGCGGACTCTGTTTACATGTGGGGGCTGGCTGTGACGGTGCTGACTGGCGAAGTCTGTCTCCTCCGGCTGTGGTGCCGTGCGAGGCGTGGCTGAGGTAATGAGGAAGACGGTGGGAGGGCGGATGTTGGACGTACAGCGATATACGTATCAGTTAACAGACGCCTTTTTGTCATTGTACATATTAACTTTGTCAGTCAAAGTCAAATATATCTATATAACATTACTTTTAGACGAACATGATTACAATTAAATGGTTAGCTTGCTATTTTATGTTATTTACATTTTACTTCGTCACATCTCAATATTGAATAAAACACGTGAGCAGGTACACACGGCCGTGAAAACTTGTTTCCCGAAATTCGTACACTATGAGGTGTACAACCGTGTAGAGTTACTTAAATGTCACCAGGATGCAGATCCTGTGTGCTCTGTGAACAGCCCACTGCTTATTCGTACTACGATACCCAGTTAACTACAACATATTTACACAAAAAGTGTGCATGAATGTACAAGCAATAAAATACCTAGGTCTCAACACAGTCATTAAAATATAAATATACATTTTGTTAAAGTATTACATCAAGCATCTAATTGTTTGTACTATTTGTCTTTGGCAACCAAGTGAAAACGTAAAGTAGAAACACAATTTACTTGAATAACGTCGTCCACGTACTGCGTTACTTATTTACACAGCCCTAATTGTCCATGCACATGTACGTACTTCCTTTTAAATACACTGTAAGTACAAGTATTGAGTTCTCCAATTCTGAAGTTTAAAATTATGTACAAACTGGAAATATGTATTATAAAATGCATCACAGCTTACGTATCGAAATTAATGGTAAAATGAAGTTTCACACAGTGCCACATTAATATTCTTTAGATCTATTTCTCCTTAAAGTTGTTTTTTGTATGTTTTTTGTGATATTTAACTTTGAGGGTAGGATTATTTGGGGAAAGCATTTCAGTGCAAATAGACCGTTATTATCTTTGAAGTTTAATGGCAATGGTGAGTTCAAGTTATTATGTTGGTATGATTGGACTGTGTCCATTGCCGACTATGAGACTAATAAAATAAGATAAAAACTCTCACAAAACTCAGGGGAAAAAAAAAAGGAAAAAAAAACCTCTTACGACACCATAAACATATAATAATGAAAAGCTGTTTCTTTGTCAATAGAAAACAGAAATATATAATATTAAAACGACAAAAAAACGGACTGAAAACTTGTTACTACAAAGCAGGACAGACAACAAAGGCAAACCAAAAGAAAGGACGACACGATGAAAAAAACCAAGACACGACACAATTGAACAAAAAGTGCAAAAACAATATCAGTGGACATAGCTGAATAATAAAACTAACAACTGACACAAAAATAGGGAACACAAGTCAGGAAAAAGTATTATTTCTTAGATTATAAACCCAAATAATTCAACACTATGAACAACACAGGGACTAAAAAAATAATCAGAGAAAAATAATAAATAAACCAACAGAAAGGACACAAAACAATGAAAAAACTATAACACAATAATAATTACAAGCCATCACGACGTTTCGTGCCAATGCCATTTCTTTTGCAGATAGTGAAAGCCGATTGTTTGATTTTTCTTTTCATGGCATTTTGCTTTTTGATTATAGGTACATAATTTTCCCACAGAATCTTATGATAATTTGACAAGGCATGTTCAGCAACTTTAAATTTTCCGGTTTCTCCCTGTTAGTGTTCTTTTTGTTTACCTTGACGCGGGTGGACACGGACAGTGGCCGGCGTGTTTACCCTATGTACACACTGCCGTGCCGCACTGGCAAGGCATTTGGTCAATATATTCCTGTGTGTGTTGTAGATCACTGGCAGGTTTACTTCTGTAAGTATCGTTTTTATTGTTGTAGTAGGTTTGACGGTATGTTGTATTTCTTAGCTTGTCTCCGTATTTTTTTCCGATAATCCTTTAACATATTGAATAACTACAGTAGCTGCAGGATGTTCTGTGTTTTCTGGTTTTGTGACAATTTAATTGTTTGAATATAACATATTTTTACTTAATTTGTAAGGATAGCCATTGCTGAGCACTTCTTTCTTTACGTGGTCTAGTTCTTTTTGTTTACTTTCCCCATCCGAGCATATTATTATGAGCCTGGGTGGCTCATAACGCTCTTAGGAAAGGTTAAGATTAAGGAAAACAGGATAATCTCAGATAATAAAAAGGATTGTTTGAAATGATTAATAAAGACTTTACTTGCTCTACATTTGGAAGAGTATACAATTATATTCAATTAAAGTTAAGTTCAACGGAAGTGAAAGGGAAGGACTTAAGGAAGGTTGTTAGTTTGAAGAAGGATCACATATAAAGGAAGGGAACTTACCCCAGCCTCGCACCCGGACCCTCTGGAGGAAGCAGCCCAAGGAACAGCCGCTGTCTGGTCTGATGTTCGTAGTAGACGACGCCGGTCCTGGTCGTTGACGTCTTTTTCACACTTCTCGCCCCACCACGTGACCGTTGACGAACTTTGCTCCGATTGGTTCCCTTAGTGCTTTGAAGGCGTGCTGTTTCGGTTTTTGTGTTGCTACCCTGAAATGTTCTTGGATCGGCATCTTCGCTGTTGCCGGGCGTCTTGTGTGAATGCCCTGTCGACTTGCTGCAATAATTCTTAATCTGATGTTTTGATACTCAAGCGGTTTTGTGGCGTCTTCGTGCCATTATACTGTCGTGTCTGCAATCGTTCTGGCTTGGCGTTAGTTAACTCTGTGGCGCCTTTTCTTCGGTTTTGCTTGGTTATGAAGTTTGAACGGGACCAATCATAACAGTCCCCCCAAAGTGATTAAAAGGAGAGATGTCCCCATCTCTGGAGGGATGGTTGAGAACTTAGTAGAGTAGAGACATATTTGCTTGAAAAATAGTGTATATCTAAGTCAATGGTAGAAGAAGAATGTGTAGTGTAGATTAGAGATTTGAGAATGGCTCTGTAATTCTCATAGAAGAGTTACACGTAATAAGTGTTGTGGAGAATGGCATTAAAGAGATGTTGGTCACACTGATGGTTCGCCGCCATCCTGTGGACTCTGCGCAAACGTGGGGGGCTGGCAGTGAAGTTGCTGACCGGTGACATCGGGCATATGGCAGAACGATGTCCCTCGTAGAAATATAACGCGCAGGTATGTGCGAATTCGTGCTGTGGCCCGTATTTTACCGCGGCATATTACCGTACTACTTTCTGCTCTGGACCTTGTTGTATTACATTTTCTATGTGCTGCGGATAATTTAGTCTTCTGTTATGTAGTTCCGTATTTGGAACATCATGAGGGGGGTACGAAGACGGTTTACCGTCTGTTTTGTAAACGTCTCTCCTTGTGTTAACTACATGGAGTACCTGCTTTCGGCTGTTAGTTTGATGCTGTGGGGAATATTGCCTTCTTTCAAATTCTATTGTACATGGTTGTCGTGGTCTGATAGCCCAGTTTACATATTTGTTACCTATCGGTGTCCGTATGCAAGGCATCTGTTGCGGTCTGACCGAAAAACATGTTGTACTAGGCTTACAAAATTGACACGCTATGTGCGCATATGTGTGCCTGGGCTTGTCCCCTTGTTTGGGCTGAAATGTGCAGGGTGATAGGGGAAAACTACATCTTGTACTCCCCGTTTTTGTGATATTTGAAATGTTTGTGGGTGAGACGTAGGATATTGGCTATGCATTGGCTGTTGTGGGAAAAAGTATGGGTATGGTGTTGCTAGGCTGTGGAATGGGTACGGTGGCACTTGAAATATTGGAGGTGCGTCCATTGCGGGTGTTCTGTATGTGTGAAAGCTTCTGTTTTGCCTGAAATGTGTTTTCCGTTCGAACCTTCCTGTGTTAAACACCTGTTGTCGGTTTCTGTGTTTTTCATATACCTTTGTGTGATCGCAGGACACTGATAGTTTACCAATTTCCTCTTTCAGTTCTTTAATCTGTTCTTCCATGAAAGTGGTTGAATTTTGTGTATGTATTGTAGATTTTGTTTATACTTGTAAATGTCGGCTTCAATATGTCTGATATTATTTTCCTATTCTGCTAGGGTGTTATTTTTCATGACTATAAGTTTGTCGACTACTGTCGGCGTTAACGAATTCCAGAGAATTTCTATGATTTCCGCCTATGGCATGTTGTGTTTAACCTTATTTTCTAGAAAAATAATTTCTTGTACATGTACGGTTGCGGATTCATTAGGCTCATGTCACTTCCTGTAAATTCTCTTTTATATTTAGCAATGGCTTCGTCAGTGGCAAAAATATTAATAAGGTAATCCGTAACATCTTCCCATGTGAGTAAATGTGGCTCAATTTTATTTATGATGTTTTCATACATCCTTTTAGGTGCGCCTACTAGATATATTCGTAGCCTTTTAATTTTCGTTTCTTCGGTTTTGCTTGGTTAGGAAGTTTGAACGGGACCAATCATAACAATATGCTCTCAGCCCTGTTTACCAATGAATGAATGTTGTCTGCTTTTGTGCTTTGTGTGTGATTAAAATTGAAATGCAAATACAGGTAAGTGTGTGTTGGTTTCCGATATACTGTGGTACTGATGGTATTGTTTTTTCTGCATACAAGAACATCCAAGAATGGGAGAGAGTTATTGCTTTCGGCTTCATAAGTGAAATGTATAGAAGGTCCGCAGGAGTTGAAGAAGTCAGCAAATGCCTTGAGTTTGTCCTGCACGTGCTGCCAAATCAGAAATTTGTCGTCAACACTTCGGAATCAGACCGTAGGTGGAGTGTCTCTTTCAGAATGTGCTTCCTGTTCAAAGTTTTTCATAAAAATATTAGCCATGAAAGGGGAGATAGAAGATCCTATTGCCATTTCATCTGTATGTGGTGGTTTACTGTTGTGTGGTGTAAACTTTCTTTTGACCTCTTCAGATATGCTGGGCTGATGTTTCCTGAGAGTCTGATAAACTTTACGCTCAATACTGGGTGTTGGGGTCTTTTTGCAAGGTAACGTATTTATCAGAGTCAATCAAATGCATGCTTTTTTGTTCATTATCTGTTGTGTTCATGATGGCAGCGGCATTGCCTTTGTCTGCTGGAAGGATCGTAATGGTGTTGTCGTCCTTCAGTGATCTGATCCCTTTAAGTTCATCTCGGGATAGATTCTGCTTGGGTGGCTTTGCTGCAACTAGAGCTGAGTTGGGAGGTTAGGTCAAACTTCCCAACGGAACTTGTCTTGTTCCTTTGGCAGTAGTTTGTAGATTACACTTTCCACAGATGCCACTATCTCCAGTTGAGGTATATTTGAATGAACAACGCTGAAGTTAAAACCCTTTTGTAAAGCAAATTCTTCAACTTCTGTTAAAGTTCTGTCCGATAGGTTGAGTTTGAGGTTTTTCATTACATACTGTATTTTCAATCAATGTTGACAGTTTCTTTTTCTGTGTTTCCTTGTGTTTCGGACTGTGTTTATGAACCAAGTTTGTTATGGGTTGACAGACGCAATTGAAATCTATTGCGTTAAAATTGGATTCGATATCCAGTTGTAGAGCAGATATTTCATTGTTCAGAATTGTTTTTTGTGAGTGCTAATAAGAAATTATCTCTTTCAGAAGGGGCTACGGAGGATTAGCGGTTAGCCTGCTGGCCTCCCACCAATGCGAACCAGGTTAAATCCCGGCCGGGCCACTCCCGGATTTTCGCATGTGGGAGTCGTGCCGGACGATGCCACTGGTTGGCAGGTTTTCTCAGGCATCTCCCGTTTCCCCACCCCATCATTCCGGCGCTGCTCCATTCTGACCTCAATCACCCTCATCGGTTCTCAAGACCTCACTGTTAAGAGCCACCCNCATCATTCCGGCGCTGCTCCATTCTGACCTCAATCACCCTCATCGGTTCTCAAGACCTCACTGTTAAGAGCCACCCAAATATCTTCACTTACTCTCTTTTAGAAGAATTTTACTAGCTGAGAGAACGATTTTTTCCGCACGTTTGTATGTACTTGCTTCTAACGTAGAGGTTCCAGGTTCAATTCTCGTCACATCACGTTCGATGCTGGTCACCTCTCGTCACCTCGTCACCTCTGGAAATCGTAGTTGGGTTGAGAGGTGATTGGTAGGTACTTGGCAGGACCTAATAAAGTGTGTTCCGTGCAGTCCAGACTGACCTATATTTTTATACCATAAAAACTAATTTGTATCGTTAAGTAAACAAATTACTTTGTAGAAGTCCAAAAAATAGCTTGTTATTTTGCAGGAAAATAATTTGAGAATTACTAAACATATTATTGTAATTCTACATGTTATCTGTCGGTAGGTTACAGTACATTTTTGTACAAATACTGAATATATCCCGTACACTTTTCAAGAAATTTCTTGCCAAGTTTACAGAGATTTTTTGTAGTGTTACCTAGAATTCTTTTGGCAACTAATTTCCAAACATTTTTTTTGTAAAAGTTGTAAAAAATGTTTACTGTTCACGGTTACAGCGGGTTTGTAACGACGCGACGACCTGTTTTTACATGGCCCGGCATAGCTTGGACCAGTTCCCGTACTGCTGTACACTTTCTGGCAAATGTAGGAGAATAAGTTATCCTTTACTTATTATGCTTTTCTTTTGACCTATGGCTTCCTGTTGCCGGACCGCATTATTTTACATCTCCCCTCCCCATTTATTAAATGTATTTCACCCTGTAAGTGGACTTGTCATTTATATCTATTTGTGCCCTTTTAGGGGTTGACCTTGGTGCCCGGAGTATAAAAGTGGTGCGTTTGACCTGCCATTCACCACCGTTCCCCACACATCAAGGGGATTCTAATTCTATGTACTATGCCTTCTATAGCGGCACTAACTACTGCTACTATATTAATGCACTACATTACTACTCCTTTCATCAGTATTGGCTAAGCAGGCTATGAGGGGGCTTGNCTACTGCTACTATATTAATGCACTACATTACTACTCCTTTCATCAGTATTGGCTAAGCAGGCTATGAGGGGGCTTGCCTTATTCGATCCCCCTCCCTCCTGCAAACCCAGTCCTTCCGTTCGGAGTCATGACCTCATGTCTCAAGTACTGTTTTCACGATGAGTCGTCTATGACCATATTCGTATCCCTTCTTCAATTACTAGTTCCGTATTAGTTTCAGTTTCTTTTCCGTATTNCTACTGCTACTATATTAATGCACTACATTACTACTCCTTTCATCAGTATTGGCTAAGCAGGCTATGAGGGGGCTTGTACTGCCTTATTCGATCCCCCTCCCTCCTGCAAACCCAGTCCTTCCGTTCGGAGTCATGACCTCATGTCTCAAGTACTGTTTTCACGACGAGTCGTCTATGACCATATTCGTATCCCTTCTTCAATTACTAGTTCCGTATTAGTTTCAGTTTCTTTTCCGTATTTATTTCTTCAGTTTAGGTATCCTCGATCTTTGTCGTGTCGTCATGACGACGACCAGCTCCATGAGGGTGGTCCTTCCAGGGGAAGCTGGTCGGCTCGCGGTATCTGTCATTCCGCACGCACGCCAGCCGGCCATCACGCCGTATTGCCGCCTCCAATGAGGGGCAGCGCACACGCGCCGCCACCCTTAGCAGACGCCGCTTCGCCTCTCGCCGTCGAGTGGTTTTCCGTGTCGTCCCTCCCCACTCGCGCCTTGTAAGCCCTGTTCGACGGCGTAACAGCTATTGCCGAGGGTGTTTCTTCCTCCCCGACTGGCGCAGCTATTCCCGAGTTACGTGAACGGACTGCCTGACTTGGCTCGGAACCCCTTATACCTCCCATCTCTTCGACAACCATCGCGCCGTCGCTAAACGACTCTTGTGTTTTACGGCCGGTGTTTCACCGGCGCTGGGAGGGTCGCGTCCGAGCCCGTGAAAAAGGGGGGGGGGGTGAACTGGCTCTGCTTACACAACTGAACACACACGTGGATTGATTTCGTTCTGAGCACAATCTCACTTTCAGCCTAGCGAAGAACACAATACCACAAACCTAATTTGCTCCTGCACAAACACCCTAAATTAATTAGCGTTAACTGTTATGATTAATCACTGTTTCTCCTGCGTCTCCGACCTGGCTGCTCATAGAAAAATCTGAAGAGTCCTGGAACAAGGCACTACGCTCAGAGGGTCTCCTCATCAGCTCGACACAAATCTAGACTGGTTATTAACTGAGAATATACCATTATTATCCTCGTCTGTTCAAACGCCTCGCCACCATGGTGAGCATTCCCGTATTAAGGCATAGTCTCAGCAGGGTTTATTATCGCCCCGGACCAAACAGGGTATATTACTATCAATGTCAAAATTATTATGGACCAAACTGATGTCTAACACTACCCGCACGTATGATGCTCAACGCTTACGCAATTAGCGGAGTTCATCGCCACCTCACGATGTAAGTGGCCCACTGCTGAGGAGATTAGAGTCAAGTACAGTATATAACACACCGTACAAAGCAGTACGTAAGTACAGCTTACAACAATATGTACGCGACAGCAGACGTAGCAAACGTGTATGAATGAGACTATGAGATCACTCTGCATTTCACACTACATCCCAATACTACAATTCTATACAGTTATTCATGATATAATTAAATTGTAACATTTTTCCGGCCAGAGGTGACTGGCCATATAACTGTATTCAGTTTTCAGATCTGCTGGGTGTACGCGGAGTTGTGTCTCAATAACACCACACTCTCCACCAAGCCGATGTGTTGTTCCCCATCACTAGTTAAAGCCAGCAAAGATCGCTACAAAGTAAGGACAGCTCTGCACACGCACTCACACACCTCTTATATCATAGTTTCGTTGATAAGTATTTTAGACAAACTTTATATACAGAGTTATATGATTTTTAATACATCTAAATTGTGCATGTCTATCAAAGGTGTTTTTGCGGTGTCTACGCTGGTTTGTCCCCTCTTCTTCCGACATGTAGCGTTAGCTATAGGTACAATATATCCTATATTGCACGATATCTGTTGGGGTCTTTGCTCTTGTACAGGCTTCTATAAGACCTAGAACACGTATCTGTATATACACTGAAGGGCCAAAAAAAACTGGTATAGGCGTGCGTATGCAAATGACAGAGGTATGGAATCAATCAGAGTAACGCGATGCGGTCGGCAGCTTGATCGGTTACTGCTGCTACAATGGCAGGTTATCAAGATTTAAGTGAGTTTGAACGTGGTGTTATAGTCGGCGCACGAGTGATGGGACATCATAGCATCTCTGAGGTAGCGATAACATTTGGATGTTCGCGTACGACCATTTCACGAGTGTGCCGTGAATATCGGGAATCCGGTAAAACATCACATCTTCGACATCGCTGCGGCCGGAAAAAGAACGCGAAAAAAGGGACAAACGAAGACTGACGAGAATCATTAAACGTGACAGACGTGCAACCTCTTCTCAAATTGGTGCAGATTGGATTTGTGGACTGCCCTGCAGGATTCATGGTGTGAATTGCCTCTTGCATACTTTCAGACATTAGTCGAGTCCATGCCACGTCGTCTTGCGGCACTTCTGCGTGCTCGGGGGCCCTACACGATATTAGGCAGGTGTACCAGTTTTTTTGGCTCTTCAGTGTATACCAGCCGCTGTGCGAGCCAGCATAAAAAAAATCCTATTACACTCATTTGGAAAATAATTGATAACCATTAACGAAACGTCCGAGAAAAACGACCGTTTTTATACATGTGCCCCATACATGTTTACCGGGATGTTTCCCATTTGCGTTTAATGCGGCTTGCTTGTGCGGATGTGCCACTAGGGGCCATACAAGTCAGTATTATGTAAGTGAGGGTTCTAGCGCAAAAAAAAAAAGATCTTCAATGTTTTATTGAAATTAAGTTGAGTAAATCTAAATAAATCATTATTTTACCAAAAATCTTGCTTATTTGACCTATTTCCCCTAAATTTAAGTTCTCCATAAGATAAACGTTCAAGACCGCTGGGACGTAAGATGGCACAGTTAAAATTAGGCCAAATTTAGCCAATTTTTATTGAAGTCAATTAATATTTTATCGAAAATGATAAAAAGCAAGATGGTAAAATTTACCTAAATTTAAAACATATATTTTAATGATAAAAAGTGGCATAATTGGGACGAAGTGGAAAGGAGCTGCACAAAACTGGCACATCCTAATTTTAGAGAACTGTATCAAATTTTTCTTAAATAAGCAAATAAAAATGCTATTTTTCTCAAAAAAAACATTTATTCTCAAAAATACAATTTTTAATAGTGGCACAAGAGTGGCACAAGATCGGCACAATTATTGTGCAAATAAAATGTTTAATGATAAAAATTAACAAGCACAAGAGCATAACATCTCAATTTAAAAGTGCGTGAAGATGAAGAGATTTTGGCGACTCTTAACAGCAAGGTCTTGAGAGCCGATGAGGGCGATTGAGGTGAGTACGGAGTGGCGCCGGAATGAAAGGGCGGGAGAAACGGGAGATCCCCGAGAAAACCAGCTGACCAGCGGCATCGTTCGTCATGATTCCCACATGCTCAATTTAAGATAATGCCATCATATTGTAACCAGACTCCTGAGTGGCGTATCTGAGTTCGTGAGGGATGGTGGTCTTAATAAAAATAGAAGAACTAGATTTGATTTTCAATTTATTCACACAGCTATTATTTACAGCATTAAATTATCTATTTCCATCATTTATCTTTCTACTTCTCTGTGAGCGCAATGTCTAATGTATATTTCAACTTAAATTAACATCCTTCTCTATGTCTCTGTTTAGTTATAGTCGATTAATTAATACTCTTCATTAACATACGTTCAGTCTGCCTGTTGCCATCATTTGTAATGTATTTCACTCACGCATCCAGTCCAATAGTCAAGCCTGCTAGTCGCACCCTTCACTGCTATGATGCTCGCAGTCGCAGATTTTCCTCCTGCTAGTCATTCCCGGCGCGTAACGTCGCACAATCGCCCAGACTTCCGACTCTCATAATCTCTCGGCTCAGAGGCCCGTCGCAAGGTACCAACACGTAACAATATGCATAGATTTTCCATATTCAAATCTTTATATGTTAAAAATTTAGATATTTTATTTAATCATTTTATAGAATTTTCATTTATCGACATTGTATAGCGATCTGGCAGTGCTATTTTATATACCTCATCTAGAATATAATTTTTTTTTTACCAAAGTATCAATGATTTGATACTCTGTGTTGCTTTATATTTACTATCCATCTTTAACTATTGTAGTTTAATAAATTTATATGAACGATTAAACATGAGGAGCAGAGATTCGATTTTGTAGTTAACTATTTATATAAATACATTAAATNTAGTTTAATAAATTTATATGAACGATTAAACTTGAGGAGCAGAGATTCGATTTTGTAGTTAACTATTTATATAAATACATTAAATTTAATTTATTAAATGAGCTTGTTTGGAATATGTGTGAAATTAATATAATGTACAAAAGTTATTTAGAAAAAAAAATGTTATTAGATTGAATAATTTATTAATGTATCTGAACATTTGTATAAACACATTTTGTTGTTTAATTAAATACATTGACTTAATAATACAAAAACCATTATACATTTTCAGTAATCGTTTCCTTTAATTGATCATATGTGAGATTTCTTCGAGTAATTAATACAACATTGCATATAGTATGCTCTGGAATAACTTTATAAAAATTAACATTCCTTTTGATATTGTTTTATCATTAACAATCGTTGTTTTTGTATTTCTTGCAAAATAAGAATAATAATTATGTTCGCCACCATAATTTAAAACTGGTTTGTAGTGTGACAGGTTGTCACATTTCCCCGTATTATGTGAATAAATTAATCAACCGTTACGAATGTGCGCCGAAATGATCATACTTAGTGATGCCGGAGAAATGGGGCACCTCGGTGGAGCGGCGGGTATTAAGACCAGTTGGACAGCTGGTCGTTCATGGACTGGTACGAGTGAAGTCGGAGAGTCACAGCGATTGGCTCCCTCCCATTCCCCTTCACCTGCTCCAGCAGACGATCTTCGGCCACGTGGCGAGGCGGGGTTTCGAACTGACCAATGAGAAGGCGTTGAAGAAACAGTGGTTCAAAAAGCCAGAATTTTTGAAAAAAATTAACTTTTTTTGGAATTATGAAGGCAGGGAGAACCAGACACCAGGGGACAGACATTAGGTGGAAATTATCCTCCATTTTATATAATTATGGGGGAGGGAAGAAGTAGGAAACGATAAAAAGAAAAAAAGAAACGGTTACGTAAATTTTTGTAACATATGTAACTTTTTAATATTTTGTGTGTGTTAACTTTATTTTATTGGGGTTTTTTAATACGCTTTCAGAAATAATTTGTTTAATGTTTTTTCAAGCTTTATAAAAGTGTTTTTGAAGAGCCTGTTGGTCATATATAAATTTTGTGAAGAACCATATAGTAATATATATGTTTTTCATACGGGTTTTCCGGTGTGTTTCCTTCATACAGCACACATTCCCTTAAGGTCTCAGTGATTTGCGTACAGCCTCCTGGCGGTCTTTTTTCCTTCGCTATATGTAAAACTAAAAAGGATAAGTATTTGCAAACACAAATACTGAAGGGACTGAAGAACGTATCGCCTGTTTCATGCTTCACACTATCCGTTGCAGTAGTATAGTTCATTGTTTCTACAATTCGTAGTGGTTTTTGTTCGAATCATGATATGCTAGATACATCTTATAAAATATTCCAGCATAAAATTCTAAATTCTAATTTTTTTGGTAAAAATTTTATTTTTCCATTAATAAGAGAAATAGTTCTCAGATCACAGTGCTCGAACATAGATGCATGAACATATTTACTATCGTTAGCTTTTAATTAGTCAGAAAAACAGTATTTACAAAATCAGACATAACGAATTGTAGATTATTAAATTGTTCGTTTATATAAAAATTAAATGAACTTGTACCTTGAGGAACAGCATTTTCTAAAAATTTCCAATAATTAATACTACTATGTGTCTCCAACAAAGTTGAAGATGGAGGTGTCACCTCCATCTTCACCTAAGAGGTCTCGTGGTTTTTTCTGGCCTTAAAACTTATTCACGCATCAGCCGGCCGACCCTCGTCACATATTGCCTCATGACGTAACTAGCGAAATGCTTTGAGACACTTTTCACAGCTCGCACCTTGGTTCGCGACAGCTAGACTTTCCGTCACTCTTCACAGAAGGTTCACGAATCATGTCTGCATGAATGTTCTTCCATGATAGTAGGTTGTTAGATACCTCTGAGTCAGAGTACTAGGTTCCAATCTGTGTTTCTACACATAGGTAAGTGTTCTGCACGTTGGAATTCAGTCATGCTGGCTGAAGGCTATCGTGCGTCTAGCAGGAGCTGTGTGACCTTTGGAGCCTTACATAACGCTCTGTTGGCTAGTGTTATTCATTAAACTTGACAAGACCTGCACGGTGCTTGCGTCGTCACCCAACCATCTGAGCTGTCTCACATATTCCCCAGCATATGACAACAGTCGCGTTCTGTTGCTAGTGTTGTACACTGAATATATTGGACCGTTTCAGTTGGTTTGCAAGGAAGTTATTTGCTAGTCTGTTGTACTGTCCAGAATAGTCTGGTATTGTATATCAATGTTAATTTTTCCATTCTATGTTTTGTTGTTAAGAGCTAGCCGTGTTAGCGATGACTCGAGCTGTCGTCCTTGTGTAGAACTGATGGTGATCGTTTATATTAATATATAAATATTTTTTACAGTTATTTATATTTTCTACTTTGTCAAAATCTGTTTTTTCTCAGAGGTGGAGGCGAACTTAATATTGACAAAGATTAACATATATGAACAACACCGAAATCATTAACATACTTTTACCTTTACTTACAGACTTGACATAATACAAATACATAATCACATTTGATACATGCTCAACATAATTTTCATTCGAGGGAAACCTTTATGTTGACCGATTTAGAAGAAGAAGAACAATACCTTCTGGGAGCATTCAAGTAGCTCTTATTCGAATGTACTGCACTGCAGTTATCACTTGGGTAGGTCTTGTAGACGGTAGCAAATTTATAGTTGCTATCTTCATGCTGTTTGGTCCAGCATGCCTCCTAAATTTCTGGCCGCAATACTTGCACTCGCTTCCTAATGAACGACGAACATAGCCTTTGCATGTATTGTTATGTCTATACACACCATCACTTCGGGCAAACATGGCATCACAGGTATCACAGTGTAATTTTTTGTATGCCGGGCTGAACATGCAATGGCAACTTTCATGCTGACGTGTATTATACCTTGTGTTAAAAGAACTTCCACAGTAGTTACATTGATGGCGTATCGCTTGAATCGTCTCTTCAGGACCCCTTGCTGTTGGCCAGGTTGTAGACGGTATATCTTCAGCTATTGGTTCCGTCCACATATTATAGCAGGGTGCACGATTGTAGTAGTTACGACGATATCGTAATGCGTGTAGTGGCTCTTCAGTGTACCTTGCTGTTTATGCCGATGTTGGCGATGGCGAGTCTTCATCCATTGATAGTGTCTTCATATTGTTGTAAACAAGACTGCTTTTCACAAAAGCGCTGGACAACTGAATGATCTTCATTTTACGTGATGTTCGCTTATATACTATACACACGTCAATTTGTATTGTGTGTCTCGGCTTTCCTCAGTGAACGACAGCCTCGCATAACATGTTAGGTACCTTTCTGCACGGTGGCGTTCCCACTTTATTACCGCGATAGCTTACATTTAATGCTTCATATGTCTCTTCGCATTGTAGCCATATGGAAATGATATGTTACAGTAGTGACATGGCTGTTCCCGCCATTGTTTTCATAGTAGTGTGCGTTGCCTTTAATGCTTTATCATTGTGTATGATCTGAGAAAACCCTCGAACATATGTTGGGGGAGACTCTGAGATAACTCTCCTGGCTTGGAATGCATGCGTGTGGTGTATATCATCTAGTAGGAGGGTCTTAAACGATAATTTAATTTGGGAATACTCTGATATAGCCCTCCCGGCTTGGCATGCAAGAGCGTGAAGTATTTCATCTTGTAGGAATGACTTACATGTTAATTAATTTTGGGATGATCATGAGCTAACTCTCCTGACTTCGAATGCAAGCACGTGGTGTATATTATTAGTAGGAAGGTCTTAAATGGTAATTATTTTTGGGAAGACACTGAGACAACCTCTAGCTTGGAATGCAAGCGCATGACGTATACGACCTCGTAGGAGGGAAATTAAATGATAATCGAATTTAGAAAGACACTAAGGTTAACCCTCCCGGCCAATGCTTGTAGTATTTGCATTAGGCGTAAGTAGATTGGTTGCGGTGGTGATTACTACTTGACATATTTTATATATATATATATATATATTTCCGCAACTGATGTGTGTGTTGCTTGCAGTCGTTGCCTTGCGTGCCCTTGGCTGGGACGTTAATAATAATTTTTCATCATATTACTTTACACATTTGTTAATATATATTTCCAATAAAACATTTAAATATATATATTTCCGAAACTCACATCTGGGGGGCTGGGATGTGTGTAATAAATACACCTTTCTAAGTACTGTTTCATACAGTATCTCGTGAGACGCCGTGGAAGCAAGATCTACAACGGACGGTCTGCTCGACATGTATGAAACAATTTAAGTATACTCGGATTTAGGGAAGACTCTGAGATCACCCTCCCGACTTCGCATGCACTATATATATATATATATATATATATATATTTCCATCGCTCTCGCGCCGGAAGAGTGCTGGTAAAACCATGTAAACTGTCGTGGCAGTTGCTCATTCTATTGCATCATCACCTAGGCTCCTCTTGGGATGTGAGACGTTGTCGTCCTTGAATAGTCGCCTGGTGTGTACATGCATTCCCCCTACTCCTGGCTTCCAGTGCCTCGGCACGTGTCTTACAACAACCCTTGAGACAAAGGGAAACTATACAGTTCATTACGTTAATCTCCAGCATGCATTAGGTCATGGGTTGAAGTTGAAGAATATATATTGGGTGCTTCAATTCAATCAGAAGTCATGGCTGAAGTTATATATTGAACTCAACACAGAGAAACGTCAGGCGGCAAAGTACAGCAAACCCTGCATAGATTGGCTTATTAACTATAATACATTCATGTTCCAATTTTACCAGCAATAATTTTTCATTATATAATGTTCTGCNTATATATATATATTTCCATCGCTCTCGCGCCGGAAGAGTGCTGGTAAAACCATGTAAACTATCGTGCCAGTCGCTCTTTCAATGGCATCATCACCTAGGCTCCTCTTGGGATGTGAGACGTTGTCGTCCTTGAAAAGTCGCCCGGTGTGTACATGCGTCCCCTCTACTCCTGGCTTCCAGTGCCTCGGCACGTGTCTTACAACAACCCTTGAGACAAAGGGAAACTATATAGTTCATTATGTTAATCTTCAGCATGCATTAGGCCATGGGTTGAAGTTGAAGAATATACATCGGGTGCTTCAATTCAATCAGAAGTCATGGCTGAAGTTATATATTGAACTCAACACAGAGAAACGTCAGGCGGCAAAGTACAGCAAACCCTGCATAGATTGGCTTATTAACTATAATACGTTCATGTTCCAATTTTACCAGCGATAATTTTTCATTATATAATGTTCTGCATTTGAAAGTCGGTTTAGCGATAAGCTTCTTTTGCATGCCGATCACAACACACACACAAGTTCCATGCATTGACATTTATTATAATCTTTAAAGGTAAGAAGCCACAGCACGCAATCTCCATAATACAGGAATCTGTGTTTGTATATACCAGACTCACGTCATTACCATACCGCGCTCTCATTATATCATAGTAAATGCGATACATTAACGTTTTGGGTAGGTCAAGTACAGCAAACCCTACATAGATTGGCTTATTAAATATAATACGTTCATGTTCCAATTTTACCAGCGATAATTTTTTTAATTTTATATTGTTCTGTATTTGAAAGTCAGTTTAGCGATAAGCGGTATGGTAATGACGTGAGTCTGGTGTATACAAACACAGATTCCTATATTATGGAGATTGCATGCTGTGACTTCTTACCTTTCGCGATGCGGCCTTTCACTTGTGTCTTGGAAGTGGGCGCGCGCGTACGTGTATGTCAGTATGCTGCATGACTTCTTTTTTTGCGTACTGACTGATCGTACAGCCTGGATGCAGCATATAGATGTCATGTAGGCGTGGCGGCCGTCTCTCTCTCTTAGAGACATGCCTGTCCCCTGCCCTGTGCATGCAGGAGCGCGAAGTGTGCACTCTGTCCACTACTCTACCGTGGCCCCGTCGAAATGGAATGCTAGTGGGTGCCATTTAACTTGTCATCTGTTCTTCGAGCAGATTTGTACTAAGTTTCTTCGTCATCCCTTCCAATATCTTGCTGCGATTCGTCTNTAATCACTTCCAATATCTTGCTGCGATTCGTCTCTGAAAATATTTCGTCGTCGTGGTGAGGGACATCGTACTGATGGCACCGAGGTTCGCATCTAACTTCTTACTTATTGCTTCGAGCGCGCCTACATCGTTAATTTTGCTTCTCCATAGCTGCAAACGCACCGCCTAACATGAGAATGAAGTTTTAACATGTGCTCTGTGTCTCCTACTTTGGTAATTGTACAAACAATTATAAACAAATGCTTTGTGTTGGTGACTTGTTAATGCAAAGTAATAAAGTATTTTAAGAGGTGCAGGCTGTTCATTTAGTTAATGCACCATTGTTAGTACTTTTGGTTCAGAGAAACAAGGGCCAGATGCTTTTCGGGGAAATAAAATATTTTAAAGAGAAAATCAATTGCGTGGAACAGATGATTAGGATAATAGAATTTAAGTACCAAATATAGTGTGGGATAAAAGTATGTTTTTAAATCTTGGGGATTGAACATTTAGAAGGTGTACTGATTACCAACAATTATTATCTTTAAAGTTTCAGTTCTTTCAATCTGCATATTTGTGGCTCATTAGAAAATCTTATATGTATGTATGTATATATATATATATGTCGTTAATATATATATATATATATATTAACGACGACTCATGTACCGCCACTGTGGAAGACATGGTGGCTGATATGTTCAGAGTTAATGTCCCCCAGGCACCGACTATAAGGTGCGTGGGGGTTGCGGGTTTGGTAATTAGGTAGACTATGACTGTGGTATTTTGAAGTACGAATATATTGTCTCGTATATATTCACAAATACACAACATCAACACTTGAGAGGTGCGGTACTGTGATAGTTTGGTTACTCGGATTTACTGGGCGAATTCGTGGTTGAGTGGGCTTCTCGTGACGGTGATTGTCATACTTAACTCTTGTTGCGGGTGTTGTCAGCTGTGGTGGGTGATCTCCGGCGATGGGTAGGCCTTGGCAAGGCCACAGTTGCTGCTGACGTACTGACGTGGTCAGGGGTCCGAACCCCTGACCTGACTCTCTGCTCGGCGATCTTCTACTGACTGGTTGACTTTACTGACGTAACTGATTCTCCCGGCACGGAGTATCGCAGCCTCTGACTGCCCGATATGACTGACCCCTTAATGATGTGGCTGACGGACGTGGCCGGGTTCCGATATCCCTTCCTTAGTAACTGTTGTACTGACTTACTCTCTGCTCGAACTGTCGTCTCTCGGCGGTGAAGATGAACTAACAACTGTCCCGATATGACCGCCTGACGTACCCGATATTACTGACCCCCTCCTATTCTTGGAAAGGGGTTTTTATACATGCCAGCCGCTGCCCTGAATCGGCGGCACGTGGCGCATTTTAGGGGTGGGAAGGGGGTAAGAGGGGTGAAGTGGAAGAACGCCTAACAAGCCGTCCAACACACGTGTCCTCGTATCTGAAGGTTTGGCGGGGCGGGGCGGGGGTAATACCTCGGCACCAATACAGCTCGTCAGTATTTCTTCCGTGGTGCGTATTTTCTGCGTTCAGGCGAACTGCACGTGATAATTTGCTGATAACTCGAAAAAGCCCTGCACTCCACAGATCTCNGTTATTTCTGCAGCAGTGCGTATTTACTGCGTTCAGGCGAACTACACCGGATTATTTGCTGATGACTCAAGAAAGCCCTGCACTCTCAACAGATCTCCCGGCGG
>NQII01000219.1:393787-408001 GCA_002778355.1 Clitarchus hookeri | reverse complement strand
AGTGTGAAGTCCCGTAGCCTGAGGCAGGCGTCTCTCTCGGGACACGTCTCCCCCCTCCCCTGTAAATGCGGGAGCATGAAGTTGTGCTCTACCCATCGCAACACCGCGGCACCCTTGCTATGAAATGCGAGAGCGTGGTGTCCCGTAGCTCCCGCAGCTATGTCCTGGCTGTCGTCTGTGTTGGGGGGCCCTCCATCGACGATGCATGAATGCGAGAGAGTGAAGTTGCGCTCTACCCATTGCATCACTGCGGCACCCTTCTAATGGAATGCAAGAGCGTGAAGTTCCGAAACTATGTTTTGGCTGCATCTCTGTTGGAACTGCCATAGTCGGTGCATGAATGCAATAGCATGAAGTTGCGCTCTACCCATTGGTTCTCTGCGGCACCCTTCCAATGGAATGCATGAGCGTGAAGTTCCGAAGCTATGTCCTGGATGCGTCTCTGTTGGGAGCCGCCATAGTCGGTGCGTGAATGCAAGAGCTTGAATTTGCACTCCACCCTTTGCTTCACCTCGGCCCCTTGAATGCCTGAGCATGACTTAACGACTCCGAAGCTATGTCCTGGCTGTGTCTCCGTTGGGATTCGTCATCGTAGGTGCGTGAATGCATGAGCGTGAAGCTGCGCTCTACCCATTGCTTCACTGCGGCCCCGCTTGAATGCCAGAGCATGACGTAATGACTCCGAACCTATGTCCTGGCTGCATTTCTGTTGGTATTCGTCGTCGTTGGTGCCTGAATGCAAGAGCATGAATTTTCGCTCTACCTATTGCTTCACTGCGGCCCCCCCTTGAATGCCAGAGCATTACATAACGACTCCGAAGCTATGTCCTGATGTCTTGGCTGCGTCTCTGTTGTGATTCGTCGTCGTCAGTGTGAGAATGCAAGAGCGTGAAGTTGCGCTCTACCCATTGCTTCACTGTGGCCCCCCTTGAATGCTAGAGCATTACGTAACGACTCCGAAGCTATGTCCTGATGTCCTGGCTGCGTCTCTGTTGGGAGCCATCGGTGTGTGAATGCAAGAGCATGAAGTTATGCTCTATCCATTGTATCACCTCGGCACCCAGTCTCTTCGAGGGTATATGTCATGGCAGGCGTCTCTCTTGGGACACGTCTGCCCTCCCCTGTGAATGCAAGAAAATTAAATTAGAAAAAAATAATTTTTTGAAAAGAAATTTAGGAAATTTTTGGAATATTGGAAAAATTTGGCAAATATTGGCACTGGCTGCAAAGATGGCCGCCGTCGAAGCGGAATGCAAACGCATGAGGTTTTTCATTTCCTTACCAAGCTTCTGGCTCGCGGGCTCCCTGTCAAGACGCTGACACAGAACATACTATATATAGCTACTTACGATGTCAGTTTTCCTGGAAGAGAATGCAGCAAGTAGTGACTAATGCTGTCAGATCGTCCGATTTGTGCCAGAGATGCAAGCATCCACAGGAAAAGTTAATGGGAGAGCTGCATTCCATTAAACCCAGTAATCCACTCGATTTAGTTTCCATCGATAATGTCAAAAGCCGGCGTAACTTATGTATTTGTAGTGATGGACTTCTTTACATAATTTACAAAATAATACACCATTGTACAAGCCAATTCCAGCACAGTTTTGATCAAGCTGAAGTCCTTCGTGGAGGAAGTCCGCAAGCCGCTTTGTGTATTGTCAGATAAGGGAACGCAATTCACCGGACGCATTTGGTAAGGAGTAAGACAGCTGAATATTTTGCCCACGACCGCAGCGGTGAGACACCCACAAGGTAACCCCGTCGACCGCCTCATGAAGAGCCTGGATAACATTCTGCGTACTTTCTGCCACTCGTCACAGCAAAGTTGGAGGGACAAAATTAAGCTGGTCGAGTACGTGATGAACCACGCTGATCGTCACTTTGACCCCGTGGGAAGTGCTAACTGGTCAGCGATCACTAGTGTTTGATCCCGCTAAGTTACCGTCGCCTCATAAGATAACAGAAGCACCTGACATGCCCGCCAAATTAGTAAGAGAAGAAATTAATGAAATTGTGAGAAAGCGGCTTGTGATCGCAGCTGAGATAAGGAGCAAGCACGTCAAGTCGTCTAAACTAGGAAGTTGACAGCCAGGACAGTTGGTTGTAGTACGTGCCACCAACGTGAGTAAGTTTTGGGACAAGCTGACCAGCAAATTAATACCTTTGTTCGCAGGCCCATATGAAGCACTGTAAAGAAGAGGTACATACTACTTATTACGAGCTCGCGCAGCCTTTGACAGGAGAAATAGTTGGTCGATATAATATAATGGCCCTACGAGTGTACCGAACTCCGCTAACTCAAGTGTGAGAAGTTTGTTTTTTGCAGCAGCTAACCTGAAGCAAGACACTACGAAGTGAAGCTAGAAGCTTTGGAGGAGCCCTGGTGTGCTGTGGTATAATGTTGTATTGTTATTTGGGGAGGATGTTTGGGTGATGTATTGGAAGAGCTAGCGAAGTATTTGCCGCAGCCTACAGTGATTTGCCACGCCTTATTTCATTTGCCCCAGTTTATTTTGAGAAGAATACGTACCGAACCTACCTTTAAAGTAAGCTGTTAACGTATTCGCTGCATAGAATACGATTACGTTGCACCGAAGAAGCTGAAAGCAATAAAACGCGGTTGTGGTTCAAAACACGACTGACTGAAGATTAAGGAATTTGCTTGTCAACCAACTGGAGTCTGAGTAAGACGAGCTAAGTCTGCCAGAAAAACGCATTTTTCTTCCTACCCGCATTCACTAACATGATGAGGGTTTACTCACTGTTATCCTGGTCCGGCACGAACTGAGAAACTGAATCAGAAAGCAGAGAAGGGGAAAACCCCGGATCAAACACAAAGCAAATGTGCTCAGTCATAAGACACTTGGGCACTTAGAAAAGAAAGTTTAAGAACCGTGGTTCCTTCTATGATTTCTTTTGTATCCAGCTGTTTAATCAGGTTCTTCTTGGTTAATCCCAGATTAGGCGGTGCTGTAGTTTATTTTCCTGGGTTCAACTTCTGTTATGGTAGCTGCTATGTGTGTTTGTATATAATTATGTTTTATTTTTTAACTTTCCTCCTGTTGTATTTTTGTATGAAGATAGCAAGACGACGTTCTTCCTGTGACGCCTATGAGGTTTAGGCGGGAGAATTGTTTTTCGTTGACATATGTTTTTCTTCACTTATCTATTTTTGTGTGTTATCTGATACGATAGTTTAATATCAGATATGTGTGTTGAAGGCCAGTAACACTGTCATTGCCTGTAAGTGTTTGAACCGCCGCAGAGCGCTATTGTTGATCGCAGAGCATTTTGGTGGCTGCGAGTTCAGGTTATTTATGTGTTTGCGTGTGCATTTATAACTGGACGTCACAATAAGTAAATTGCGCATGCCCAGTGGAGACTTTGAGACGGGTGGAATCCTAGTGACACGAACTATCAACACTTCACACATAAGCTGAACACACACACGCGCTATAGTGAATGCTGGAAGCACGAGCCTCGACAGCCAACGCACGAACAAGGCTCCATACTGCGAGTGCGAAATGTCGGCGGTGCGAGTGTTTTAGTACTGTGTTCATGAACGCCGATAAAGAGGGTATGTGTGACACATACCCTCTTTATCAGCGTTCATGTTGAATTACCCGAAGAAAGAAGTTGGCAGTTGGAGCGACGCGACGCGGGACACGGAACACCAAACTCATCGTGTTCAGCCCATAGATTAAAGATGTGGTAGACCGATCTTGCTGGCTGCGCATAGCCAATCTCCGTGTCCCAACATTGAACTTCTTTTCTACCAACACGTCTAGCGAAAACGGCATGGTTTGGATTTTAGGTTAGAAAACTGATTTGTAAACAAGTGCTTAGATATATTTTTATATTTCCTCTAAACAATTTATAATACAGTTTGACTAAATTAAAATTTATAATAGTATTTTATTAATATAATGGTGCTTGTCATTTAAAAATTAAGATTTAAACAAACACGTTCATCACTGTTGACCATGTGACTTTGACAGTTGTGTATGATTGGGGTAGGCCAATGTTGAGTACATGCGCAGAAGACGAACAAGCGGGCTACCTCATCTTTAGTCAATGTTTCAGTCCGAGGGCTAACTGACGCTGCCGACGTTCGGCTGCAGCGAGGTTTGAANCGCTTTCGTCACTGTTGACCATGTGACTTTGACAGTTGTGTATGATTGGGGTAGGCCAATGTTGCTTACATGCGCAGAAGACGAACAAGCGGACTACCTCATCTTTAGTCAATGTTTCAGTCCGAGGGCTAACTGACGCTGCCGACGTTCGGCTGCAGCGAGGTTTGAACCCAGGGCCCGAGCCGCACCGAAACTCGCCGAGTAGTGCCGAAAGAGGGAGACAGCACGCCTACTGGTGCGCTGACCATTGTTGGCCAGTAAATATAATGTTTTATTATACCCTTTGCATTTTTCCCTTTTTAATTATGTTGCTTTCAGAGTTGATAACTATGACTGATAATATAATGTATGCATGTATTTTGCTGTATGTCCACTTGCTTCTAATGTATTAAATGGAATATATTTTATATTTACGCTTGAAGAGAATTAAGGTCACAAGTGTTGAAATTATCTGATTGCAATTTTTTGCGACGTTCCAAAAGTCTTTTGTTTTGAAATTTGTTGCTTAACAAAGTTTTGCACCTCATTAAATTTGGGCGGTGCAATTATGTAACGTCGTAAAATTGAGCCAAATGCAGATTTTTATTATTTACATATTTATGCATTTCTCAGATATGATATGATTTTCACAGATGTTATTTTCCATTAACACACATCATGTTAATTGGTATGTAATGTCACTGCTCATTTAAATTTTCTTTTTCTTTTATCGTAAACACATTTATATGTATTTCCAGTCTGTTAATGTATTAAGAAGGCCCTAGTATATCAGCAGTTATTGTTCCATTGCTAAGGTAACTAAACGACTTGTTCAGTAATTCTGCCTCTAGCTCTCTCGTGATTGGTCAGTTGTAGACGGAGTTATTTAATGAAGTGTTTGAAAGGAATATTTAGCAATCTTGGTGTTCGAAGGCAGGACGCTAGTCCGCGTGGGTTTGGCACTCAGGGTTCATAATCCTAACAGTAGTATAAAAAGGGGCATTCGAACAAGGGTTCATGACAGGGACACAGGGACACAAGATGGGTGGAATGCAAGAGCAGGAGGAATGCATCCGCAGGAGGTCAATTTTTTCCCTTTTTGCCTCAAAATTGTTCATTTATACCACTAAATGCCACTTTTTCCCTAAATAAAGTCCCTTTTTCTCCCCGAAATTATCCTAATTTGCCTCAAAATATTATTTTTTCAAAATAATTTCAATGATCCCACAATGTGGATAATCGACTCCTTTTTGGCAATGAGGAACTGAGGAGCATTCCCATAGTCGATGCCTACCATACTTCATGCTCTTTCATTCACAGCCTATGATAACTTATAAGCATAGTTGGCCGTAATTTCCGAACCAATAATGATATGGGCGCCAAATTCGTAACATAGGCCTCGGCGCCAACAAGTAAAATTACCAAATAGTCATTTAAGCCCTATGCTAACTTATAAGCATAGTTGGCCCTAATTTCCGAACCGTTTATGAGGTGGGCGCCAAATTCGTAACATAGGCCTCGGCGCCAACAAATAAAATTACGAAATAGGTATTTAAGCCCTATGCTAACTTATAAGCATAGTTGGCCATAATTTCCGATCCGTTTATGATATGGGCGCCAAATTCGTAACATAAGCCTCGGCGCCAACAACTAAAATTACCAAATAGTCATTTAAGCCCTATGCTAACTTATAAGCATAGTTGGCCATAATTTCCGAACCATTTATGAAATGGGCATCAAATTCGTAACATAAGCCTTGGTGCCAACAAGGATCATTACCAAATAGTCATTTAAGCCTTATGCTAACTTATAAGCATAGTTGGCCATAATTTCCGAACCGTTATGATATGGGCGTGAAATTCGTAACATAAGCCTTGGTGCCAACAAGGATAGTTACCAAATAGTAATTTAAGCCCTATGCTAACTTATAAGAATATTTGGCCATAATTTCCGAACCGTTTATGATGTGAGCGCTAAATTCGTAACATAGGCCTTGGTGCCAACAAGGATAGTTACAAAATAGTCATTTAAGCCCTATGCTAACTTATAAGCATAGTTGGCCGTAATTTCCGAACCGTTTATGATGTGGGCGCCAAATTCGTAACATAGGCATCACCCATGGCGAAGAACAGAGTGATTGGGGCTAGCATACTTTAAGCACTTGTATAAGCATAGTTGGCCACCATTTCCCATTCACCGAAGCTGTAGTCGCCAAATTCATGACACAGACATCACCTCCGACGGCGACGACAATGTCGCAGAGTCAAGTATGTCCAAAGCCCTCTTATAAGCTTAGTTGGCCACTATTCCCGAACTGTTAAGGATATAGCCAAAACAAATTCATATCACAGGGATCGATTCCAGCAACGATCAGGGTGGGAGGGCAATTATGCCATAAGCCTTCGTATAAGCTTGGTTGACCACCATTTCCCGACACTGAAAATGCATAATTTTATAAGTAAAAGGATAACTTTTAAACTTATAGACAAAAGTGTATTGAGCAACCTGTCTATGGATTCTTATTTTCAATAATAATTTGATTATAATGTAACATGCATCAATTATGCAAAAAATAAATTTAATAAATTAAATGTATGTAATTAATGTGATATGTTTAATTTCACTTTTAAAAATGTATATAAAAGATAATGCCGAGCAATGTGTCCGTCTGTGGATTCGTATTTCCAAGACCGATTTGCAGTATATGATGCCACAACCATAGATTATGAAAAGCAAATTTGTATAAATAAAAGTCATGTATTTAAATAAATGCATTTTTATTTAACTTTTAATTTAGTATATCGAGTAGCATGTCTACGATTTCGTATTTTCAAAGATAATTAAAATATTATGTCAGATCACGTCTTTATGAGACAATGATAACCGCTATTTATAAGCATAGAATTGTGTATGCACATAAACCAAGTGTTATATCTTTTCGGGCTCATGTTTTCGTGTCGAAAGCTAATGCAACATCATAAATTTTGATTATTCGCATGTATTCGATACCACATTGACTTTAGTAGGCAGGGCGATGATATTTCTCAACTGCAGACAGTGATTCCTAGTGCTAGGCAAGGAACGTGAGTTGAGAGTTGAGTGCGTGCGGGAGTGAATGAATGAGTGAGAAGAGATTTGGACGACTCTAAACATCGAGGTCTTGAAAGACGGGGGTGAAGCGAGGCGAGTATGGAGCAGCGCCGGAATGCAAGGGCAGGAAAACGGAAGATACCGAGAAAACCCGTCGACCAGAGGTATCATCCGGTACCATCCCTACATACGAAAATCCGGAGTGAACCGGCCCGGTATTGAACCCAGGTAGCCTTGGTGGGAGACGGTCAGCCTCGGCCACAGTGGCCATTTATACATGGAAAGAAAACACTATACTAATATACCCATATGTAACTAGTTCACTGGCATATCCGAAAAAAAAAAAAAGAATCTTAATAGTAAGTTTATCCGTTTAAAAAGAATATATTATGGCATTTACACTTTAATATCCACGAAAGTAAAATGAAAATAACGTATTCGAACAGTCCTCTCGCAAACTTTCGCCAAAATAATACGGAGGGTTTTCATAAAGTTTAAACACACAGTACAGAGCATACACTTACGGGCTCTATTCATTTGGAAAATAAGAAGAAAACTAAACACGCTTTCCCCGGATAGTTTTTATAGTTCATTTCGTATAAGAAGACCACATACTGGCATTCAGTGAGCGACAACTTGACGTATTGAAATCAAGCAACGTACCATTTACAAAATCCTGTATCAGCCGATGTACGAACGAACAAAAGTTAATATTACGTTGGCTATTCTGAGTGCATTACTGGCGGCACACATTAGACCATCCGAAAATACGCGATAAGAAAGAGTCCCAAGGTTAATTAATACATTTTATTTTACGTGGTCATAAAACAGCGGTTTTTAGTGTTAAAAACTGAACTTCGCGCTAAAGTAGAAATGTATAGGTGTTAAAAATTAAAATCACATTAAAACGATCCATATCCAAATGAAACCCAATTTAAAAAAAAATGTTTTTCACGTCTTTTACCCCGAGGTAGTGGTTGCGCGACAACCACCCTCGGTTCTTAAATTTCCCTGTCCCGCAAAGACTGGGGGGGAGCACAGCAGAAGGCGTTTGGAGACGCCCGTAAATTAAGGTAAATTAAATAAATTAGTGCCTCTGGTGACTCAAAACGTCGCAGCTGCCGTTATTTTGTATTCAGCCTACCGTAAATCCCAATAAATGGAGTGACTCACACGCTATAATTCGTCTTTAACTGCGTTCTTAAATGCCACTGTCGGTTTGTCACAGGTTAAGGAAATTGACCTCGACACATCAATAACAATTCGCCTTTAACGGCGTTCTGCTGCGCCAACACATAATTTACATCAATTACGGCTCAAGACACTGCCAGGGGGACGTCTGACCTCCTTCGCTGCAGGGTGAGAACACGCCGACAAAAGTTCCGCATCGTATAGTTTAAGATACCACTTCATAACATCACTCCCGTCATTTCGAAAGGGTTAAGTCTTCCCAAATTAGATTAACATTAAGTTTTTCCTACGAAATATACATCACAATCTTGCAGGCCAAGCCTGGAGAGTTATCTCGGAGTCTTCCCAAACATACAAGCGTAGCTTATCTCAGAGTCTGCCCAACCATACACAATGATAAAGTATTAAAGGCAACGCACACTACTATGAAAACAATGGCAGGAACAATCCCATTACTACTGCAACATATCATTTACAGAAGCCTAACATGTCTCGAAAGCATCTCAACACTAACAAAGCAGGCATAAAGANACTACTGCAACATATCATTTACAGAAGCCTAACATGTCTCGAAAGCATCTCAACACTAACAAAGCAGGCATAAAGATCACCGCCGCTGCATCTGTATATATATTAGTATAGGATAGGATGACCGACTCAGTGACTATTCTGACTTCGAAGAGTGAACAGAGCTGTTTTCTCTACCATATACAGAGAAAGACATTCATGTCATTACTGTAAGAAGACTTTTTCTCAAAGCGGTCATGCTCGTCGACACGAGACTTGTTGCCAAAAAAATATGAAATGTATTATCTTATCATGTGAAAAATGCAAATCATGTTTTCGAAGACTCGATAGCTTAAAAAGACATAGCGCAACATGCAAAGCTCTTCTTCCTACACAGGTCAGTCAGTATTTGCTGAGAATAGAGCAAGTTTTAAATGGGAAGATATCCGCAAAAGAAAAATCCGAACCATCAACTTCATTAATGACAACGTACCCTACTTAGAAAACANGGAAGATATCCGCAAAAGAAAAATCCGAACCATCAACTTCATTAATGACAACGTACCCTACTTAGAAAACAATGGCTGGAACAGTCACATCTCCTAGACATCCGTGCCACTACTGTAACAGTACATTTGCGTATGCCTGCAATGCGAAGAGACACATAAAACATAAATGCAAGCTGAATCCATATCGCACAGGCTATCGATGCGATATATGCCAAGTTATGTTCACTCGTATAGACAGTTTAAACGTACATATGAAAAAGTGCAAAGAAGTTGTTTCTCTACATTCTAAGCAACACAGCGCATTGTCAACGTTACAAAATTGTGACNTATGAAAAAGTGCAAAGAAGTTGTTTCTCTACATTCTAAGCAACACAGCGCATTGTCAACGTTACAAAATTGTGACGATCATATGTCTGCTGTACAAAGTATTGATACGCCTTCATCACCAACTTCTGACCTTCATGTGAACAATGAACACAATCCTTCACCAACACGCAGGAAACATTGTCGCAAATGCAGTAAAATATTTTGTAAAAGTAGCAACGCACGGTGACATGAGAGATGTAAAACAGAGTGTAGCGGCAGAGGGGTGTTTGCTGAATATTTGTTTTACAGAACACATAAAAAATTAAATCCCACTGACGAAATATGAAGATTTGAACATATATATATATATATATATNCCCGGATAGTTTTTATAGTTCATTTCGTATAAGAAGACCACATACTGGCATTCAGTGAGCGACAACTTGACGTATTGAAATCAAGCAACGTACCATTTACAAAATCCTGTATCAGCCGATGTACGAACGAACAAAAGTTAATATTACGTTTGCTATTCTGAGTGCACTACTGGCACACATTAGACCATCCGAAAATACGCGATAAGAAAGAGTCCCAAGGTTAATTAATACATTTTATTTTACGTGGTCATAAAACAGCGGTTTTTAGTGTTAAAAACTAAACTTCGCGCTAAAGTAGAAATGTATAGGTGTTAAAAATTAAAATCACATTAAAACGATCCATATCCAAATGAAACCCAATTTAAAAAAAAATGTTTTTCACGTCTTTTACCCCGAGGTAGTGGTTGCGCGACAACCACCCTCGGTTCTTAAATTTCCCTGTCCCGCAAAGACTGGGGGGGAGCACAGCAGAAGGCGTTTGGAGACGCCCGTAAATTAAGGTAAATTAAATAAATTAGTGCCTCTGGTGACTCAAAACGTCGCAGCTGCCGTTATTTTGTATTCAGCCTACCGTAAATCCCAATAAATGGAGTGACTCACACGCTATAATTCGTCTTTAACTGCGTTCTTAAATGCCACTGTCGGTTTGTCACAGGTTAAGGAAATTGACCTCGACACATCAATAACAATTCGCCTTTAACGGCGTTCTGCTGCGCCAACACATAATTTACATCAATTACGGCTCAAGACACTGCCAGGGGGACGTCTGACCTCCTTCGCTGCAGGGTGAGAACACGCCGACAAAAGTTCCGCATCGTATAGTTTAAGATACCACTTCATAACATCACTCCCGTCATTTCGAAAGGGTTAAGTCTTCCCAAATTAGATTAACATTAAGTTTTTCCTACGAAATATACATCACAATCTTGCAGGCCAAGCCTGGAGAGTTATCTCGGAGTCTTCCCAAACATACAAGCGTAGCTTATCTCAGAGTCTGCCCAACCATACACAATGATAAAGTATTAAAGGCAACGCACACTACTATGAAAACAATGGCAGGAACAATCACATCACTACTGCAACATATCATTTACAGAAGCCTAACATGTCTCGAAAGCATCTCAACACTAACAAAGCAGGCATAAAGATCACCGCCGCTGCATCTGTATATATATTAGTATAGGATAGGATGACCGACTCAGTGACTATTCTGACTTCGAAGAGTGAACAGAGCTGTTTTCTCTACCATATACAGAGAAAGACATTCATGTCATTACTGTAAGAAGACTTTTTCTCAAAGCGGTCATGCTCGTCGACACGAGACTTGTTGCCAAAAAAATATGAAATGTATTATCTTATCATGTGAAAAATGCAAATCATGTTTTCGAAGACTCGATAGCTTAAAAAGACATAGCGCAACATGCAAAGCTCTTCTTCCTACACAGGTCAGTCAGTATTTGCTGAGAATAGAGCAAGTTTTAAATGGGAAGATATCCGCAAAAGAAAAATCCGAACCATCAACTTCATTAATGACAACGTACCCTACTTAGAAAACAATGGCTGGAACAGTCACATCTCCTAGACATCCGTGCCACTACTGTAACAGTACATTTGCGTATGCCTGCAATGCGAAGAGACACATAAAACATAAATGCAAGCTGAATCCATATCGCACAGGCTATCGATGCGATATATGCCAAGTTATGTTCACTCGTATAGACAGTTTAAACGTACATATGAAAAAGTGCAAAGAAGTTGTTTCTCTACATTCTAAGCAACACAGCGCATTGTCAACGTTACAAAATTGTGACAATCATATGTCTGCTGTACAAAGTATTGATACGCCTTCATCACCAACTTCTGACCTTCAAGTGAACAATGAACACAATCCTTCACCAATGCGCAGGAAACATTGTCGCAAATGCTGTAAAATATTTTGTAAAAGTAGTAACGCACGGTGACATGAGAGATGTAAAACAGAGTGTAGCGGCAGAGGGGTGTTTGCTGAATATTTGTTTTACAGAACACATAAAAAATTAAATCCCACTGACGAAATATGAAGATTTGAACATATATATATATATATATATATATGTGTGTGTGTGTGTGTGTGTGTGTGTGTGTGTGTGTGTGTGAAATTGACGGAATCGCCTTAGTTGTTATTCGAATTTCGAAGAGTATACATCGTCTCGAGCAAAGTTGGAAAATACGTCAGAAAGTCATTTGTGCTGTTTCTGCAAGAAACCATTTACTAAGAGTCGTAATGTCCGACGACATGAAACTGCTTGTTCTATGAACATGAAACAATCTAGCTTAACATGCGAACAGTGTAAGTCGCAATTTGGAAGAAACGATCACTTAAAAAGCCATCTCGCAACGTGCGAGGGGCTCCCTCCTATTACAGCTAAGAAGCGTAGCATATTGGATACATCTGAAAAAACATGCGAAGGGCAGACATTATCCGCATTGGATACCGAAGCGCTGTAACCCTCGCCAACATCAGACCTGGACATGGGCAGTTCACCACAGACATCAAGATATTCATGTTACTACTGCGCCAAGGCCTTCAGGCGAATGTAGATTGAGGCACGCAATCTAGAATGTCCTACACGAACTACGAAACTTTGCATTGGAGGGTATATTTGATAGCATATTTGATAGCATTACACAGCCTGCCGCGCGAGTCACAGATGCTTCCCGCTGTAGCCCTGTGGTCTAAGTAAATTTGTTCTCAACTGTAGCTGCCGTATCGTATATAATGTCCAACCGGAACCATTTCCCATANATGTGGTCTAAGTAAATTTGTTCTCAACTGTAGCTGCCGTATCGTATATAATGTCCAACCGGAACCATTTCCCATATATTCTTCTTCCTCTTTCATCTTCGTGTGGTTCTGGTTTGGTATTTTTACAGTTCAACCATATATTATATTTTATCGCCCCTTCTTTTTCCATCTCGCATGTAAGTTGATCTACAAGAGTATGTTTCATATGCTTAAGATATGTGCAAATACCGCCCACCAAGTCTGATGAATAAGATGCAACATACGTCTTCATAAGACCTCGGAATGCAGATTCTTTCAGTATGAACCTATTTTTATTTGGCAAGTCTACAACAGGTGCTGGTGTAGGTGCTTTATATGTGCACGTTTTGACATGGTTGTAATAAGACTCGCGGCATAGTTTTACCTGATGGTTGTGTATTTTGAGTTGAATGCTGTCTGGAACTGTTGTTACGTCATAACATTTGAATTCACGGCCACACTTATAGCAACAAGTAGTATAGTGAGCCCATTGCGTCTTCTTCAAACATTTTCCAGATTTATCATGTTGGTGAGCACTGCTACTTTTACTGAAGGCCTTGGCGCAGTAGTAACATGAATATCTTGATGTCTGTGGTGAACTGCCCATGTCCAGGTCTGATGTTNACTGAAGGCCTTGGCGCAGTAGTAACATGAATATCTTGATGTCTGTGGTGAACTGCCCATGTCCAGGTCTGATGTTGGCGAGGGTTACAGCGCTTCGGTATCCAATGCGGATAATGTCTGCCCTTCGCATGTTTTTTCAGATGTATCCAATATGCTGCGCTTCTTAGCTGTAATAGGAGGGAGCCCCTCGCACGTTGCGAGATGGCTTTTTAAGTGATCGTTTCTTCCAAATTGCGACTTACACTGTTCGCATGTTAAGCTAGATTGTTTCATGTTCATAGAACAAGCAGTTTCATGTCGTCGGACATTACGACTCTTAGTAAATGGTTTCTTGCAGAAACAGCACAAATGACTTTCTGACGTATTTTCCAACTTTGCTCGAGACGATGTATACTCTTCGAAATTCGAATAACAACTAAGGCGATTCCGTCAATTTCACACACACACACACACANGACGATGTATACTCTTCGAAATTCGAATAACAACTAAGGCGATTCCGTCAATTTCACACACACACACACACACACAAACACACACACACACACACATATATATATATATATATATATATGTTCAAATCTTCATATTTCGTCAGTGGGATTTAATTTTTTATGTGTTCTGTAAAACAAATATTCAGCAAACACCCCTCTGCCGCTACACTCTGTTTTACATCTCTCATGTCACCGTGCGTT
>NQII01000219.1:267237-392792 GCA_002778355.1 Clitarchus hookeri | reverse complement strand
AACGTAATATTAACTTTTGTTCGTTCGTACATCGGCTGATACAGGATTTTGTAAATGGTACGTTGCTTGATTTCAATACGTCAAGTTGTCGCTCACTGAATGCCAGTATGTGGTCTTCTTATACGAAATGAACTATAAAAACTATCCGGGGAAAGCGTGTTTAGTTTTCTTCTTATTTTCCAAATGAATAGAGCCCGTAAGTGTATGCTCTGTACTGTGTGTTTAAACTTTATGAAAACCCTCCGTATTATTTTGGCGAAAGTTTGCGAGAGGACTGTTCGAATACGTTATTTTCATTTTACTTTCGTGGATATTAAAGTGTAAATGCCATAATATATTCTTTTTAAACGGATAAACTTACTATTAAGATTCTTTTTTTTTTTTNGATATTAAAGTGTAAATGCCATAATATATTCTTTTTAAACGGATAAACTTACTATTAAGATTCTTTTTTTTTTTTTCGGATATGCCAGTGAACTAGTTACATATGGGTATATTAGTATAGTGTTTTCTTTCCATGTATNTTTTTTTTTTTTTCGGATATGCCAGTGAACTAGTTACATATGGGTATATTAGTATAGTGTTTTCTTTCCATGTATAAATGGCCACTGTGGCCGAGGCTGACCGTCTCCCACCAAGGCTACCTGGGTTCAATACCGGGCCGGTTCACTCCGGATTTTCGTATGTAGGGATGGTACCGGATGATACCTCTGGTCGACGGGTTTTCTCGGTATCTTCCGTTTTCCTGCCCTTGCATTCCGGCGCTGCTCCATACTCGCCTCGCTTCACCCCCGTCTTTCAAGACCTCGATGTTTAGAGTCGTCCAAATCTCTTCTCACTCATTCATTCACTCCCGCACGCACTCAACTCTCAACTCACGTTCCTTGCCTAGCACTAGGAATCACTGTCTGCAGTTGAGAAATATCATCGCCCTGCCTACTAAAGTCAATGTGGTATCGAATACATGCGAATAATCAAAATTTATGATGTTGCATTAGCTTTCGACACGAAAACATGAGCCCGAAAAGATATAACACTTGGTTTATGTGCATACACAATTCTATGCTTATAAATAGCGGTTATCATTGTCTCATAAAGACGTGATCTGACATAATATTTTAATTATCTTTGAAAATACGAAATCGTAGACATGCTACTCGATATACTAAATTAAAAGTTAAATAAAAATGCATTTATTTAAATACATGACTTTTATTTATACAAATTTGCTTTTCATAANTACTAAATTAAAAGTTAAATAAAAATGCATTTATTTAAATACATGACTTTTATTTATACAAATTTGCTTTTCATAACCTATGGTTGTGGCATCATATACTGCAAATCGGTCTTGGAAATACGAATCCACAGACGGACACATTGCTCGGCATTATCTTTTATATACATTTTTAAAAGTGAAATTAAACATATCACATTAATTACATACATTTAATTTATTAAATTTATTTTTTGCATAATTGATGCATGTTACATTATAATCAAATTATTATTGAAAATAAGAATCCATAGACAGGTTGCTCAATACACTTTTGTCTATAAGCTTAAAAGTTATCCTTTTACTTATAAAATTATGCATTTTCAGTGTCGGGAAATGGTGGTCAACCAAGCTTATACGANTTTAAAAGTTATCCTTTTACTTATAAAATTATGCATTTTCAGTGTCGGGAAATGGTGGTCAACCAAGCTTATACGAAGGCTTATGGCATAATTGCCCTCCCACCCTGATCGTTGCTGGAATCGATCCCTGTGATATGAATTTGTTTTGGCTATATCCTTAACAGTTCGGGAATAGTGGCCAACTAAGCTTATAAGAGGGCTTTGGACATACTTGACTCTGCGACATTGTCGTCGCCGTCGGAGGTGATGTCTGTGTCATGAATTTGGCGACTACAGCTTCGGTGAATGGGAAATGGTGGCCAACTATGCTTATACAAGTGCTTAAAGTATGCTAGCCCCAATCACTCTGTTCTTCGCCATGGGTGATGCCTATGTTACGAATTTGGCGCCCACATCATAAACGGTTCGGAAATTACGGCCAACTATGCTTATAAGTTAGCATAGGGCTTAAATGACTATTTTGTAACTATCCTTGTTGGCACCAACCGGATACAATGCTTAAATCGCGAGTGTAGTAAAACGGTTCGGAAATTATGGCCAAATATTCTTATAAGTTAGCACAGGGCTTAAATGACTATTTTGTAACTATCCTTGTTGGCACCAAGGCCTATGTTACGAATTTAGCGCTCACATCATAAACGGTTCGGAAATTATGGCCAACTATTCTTATAAGTTAGCATAGGGCTTAAATTACTATTTGGTAACTATCCTTGTTGGCACCAAGGCTTATGTTACGAATTTCACGCCCATATCATAACGGTTCGGAAATTATGGCCAACTATGCTTATAAGTTAGCATAAGGCTTAAATGACTATTTGGTAATGATCCTTGTTGGCACCAAGGCTTATGTTACGAATTTGATGCCCATTTCATAAATGGTTCGGAAATTATGGCCAACTATGCTTATAAGTTAGCATAGGGCATAAATGACTATTTGGTAATTTTAGTTGTTGGCGCCGAGGCTTATGTTACGAATTTGGCGCCCATATCATAAACGGATCGGAAATTATGGCCAACTATGCTTATAAGTTAGCATAGGGCTTAAATACCTATTTCGTAATTTTATTTGTTGGCGCCGAGGCCTATGTTACGAATTTGGCGCCCACCTCATAAACGGTTCGGAAATTAGGGCCAACTATGCTTATAAGTTAGCATAGGGCTTAAATGACTATTTGGTAATTTTACTTGTTGGCGCCGAGGCCTATGTTACGAATTTGGCGCCCATATCATTATTGGTTCGGAAATTACGGCCAACTATGCTTATAAGTTATCATAGGCTGTGAATGAAAGAGCATGAAGTATGGTAGGCATCGACTATGGGAATGCTCCTCAGTTCCTCATTGCCAAAAAGGAGTCGATTATCCACATTGTGGGATCATTGAAATTATTTTGAAAAAATAATATTTTGAGGCAAATTAGGATAATTTCGGGGAGAAAAAGGGACTTTATTTAGGGAAAAAGTGGCATTTAGTGGTATAAATGAACAATTTTGAGGCAAAAAGGGAAAAAATTGACCTCCTGCGGATGCATTCCTCCTGCTCTTGCATTCCACCCATCTTGTGTCCCTGTGTCCCTGTCATGAACCCTTGTTCGAATGCCCCTTTTTATACTACTNCTCTTGCATTCCACCCATCTTGTGTCCCTGTGTCCCTGTCATGAACCCTTGTTCGAATGCCCCTTTTTATACTACTCCTTACTAATATGCAAATGCGAAAGTGTGTTTGTTTGTTTTTTTGTTTGTCGCAACGGAGCTACGGATCGACGTGATTTTTTGCACTGATCTAGTTGGAGGGCGGAAAGTGACAGGCTACTTTTTATCCCGAAAAAATACCTCATTCTCTCTGGGAAATTCTTATTGGAAAATGAAAAAGTACACAAACAGAATAACAAGGCAACGTCACAACCGAGCAACAGATCGACGTAATTTATTGCACAGAAATTGTNAACAAGGCAACGTCGCAACCGAGCAACAGATCGACGTAATTTATTGCACAGAAATTGTTGGAGGGTTGAAAGGTGATATTGGCTACTTTTCATCGCTAGAAAATATCTCAAAAAATTTACAAACGATAATAGTGAATCAAGTCGGAAAAAAGTTTGCCGCCAGCGCTCTCTTTTTCAATGCGCTGTCTAAACCATTAAATATGGAACAATATCATGCAGTAAAGAATTGTGTAGAATAAAAAGACCTAAAAAAAAACTCCACCGCAACATAACAGAGAAATGCTAATAACTGTTTTCACTATTTAATTCACCGAGACGTTGAGTTTTATAACATGTATAGAGTATAGAAGATTAACAGAACGATAAGTAAAATTCAACTGTATTAAAATAAATAAAACCTAAACAATAATTGTGTAGTCAACGCGAGCGGAGCCTTTGGCACAGCTAGTTACATTATTTTACAAGGACCCAAGTTTGAACCTGAAAACAGACCGTCTCGAAGGAGATGAAGACGCGAGGCAAGTTTAAGGAAGAAGCATGTCTGTTTCGGTCGCCGCCTGCATATATTTTCAGGGTAATTTAGTTCGAACTATCGCGTGTGCTAATATGTGGTGGGACTGCAATAGCACTTCAGGCCGGAGAGCCTGAATAGGGACGCCCGCGATGAGAGATCCTGCCGCATCCAGGGGGATGCGACTGCCGACAATGAGATCAACAGGAACGTCTAGATCTTCGAGAATTCTTCACTTTTCAAATTATATTCAGCTAAGTTTGAGAACTATTTCATAAAGAAGCAGAGACGAAATTATTTTTTTTATCAAGTTGGACTGACTCCGAATTATTTTTGTCACGGACACCTTGAAACCCGGAATATTACTCTTAAAACACTGAGCTAGTCTGGAGCTAAGAAGTAAAATAAATTTATTTTCCTGGAATTCAGCATTTTTCTCAATGCCAATTCTAAAGTAAAATGGAACACCTGAGTAACGAGAGAGGCTAGTGTTGCTGAGGCCGCACATAAAATCTAGTCTGCATATTGATTACTTTATCCCTATCATACTTCATTTGATTGAAAGAAAACTAATTGAATTCCACACTTTTCTGGCCACGTCTCTGCTGAGTAATCATTTCAAGTAGCAGTATATATTTTACTAGCAATAATTTTGGTTGTTCTGCATTATAATTTTTTTTGTTGTGTTATTTGCGATTGCTCTTCTCTCACACACTTAAGGTCTTTACCTCTGTGTTACACGTTGTCCCTGTACAGGGGCCTAATTTTCTCCACTCTTACACGTACACATGAAGTAGTGTCTGAACCACCTAGCAGTTTTACAAGTTATAATTTTGTAGTTCATCTAAATTTGTGTGGCTTAAGAGGTTGGTCACAGGTATTTAACATAACAGTCATGTAAATATTTCAGGTTAGTGTGACGTATGGCCCAAATAATTTCAAACAAACTTGATATGCTGGCAGTGTCAATGATCAACATCGACTGTGTCAATACATAATAAATCATTTGCCATTTATGAATATAATACCACATGAAAAAATAGGGCTTTTATGCCATATTTCGGGAACCAATTAGCCGAATCCCACCAAATTTGCACACATACAGTTCTACCGTAGGGTATATAAAGTTATGTTTTGAATCACATAGGTGATTTTCAAAATTACAGCCCTGTAAATATTTTAGATTAGTAAATCCTGCCTACCGAACCATTAGACCATTGCAGCCCAAGTTTATGCTCCTAATCCTGCCTTCATAATGCAGTTCTTTGCCTGCCAGCTTACGATGCGAGGGGTTCTGTGTTCGATTCCCGGGTAAGGCACGTGTGTATTTGTACCTGTCTCTAGTAATGTTTCTGGTTCCATCTCTAATAATATCTTTGTCAACAAGACGTTAAGGCCTACCATAATCTACGCGTTTAAAAACTTCATCAAAATTATTTTCATCTAAACAGAGGAAAGTAGGCTCATCAGTTATATCGATAATATCTTGTTAAATACGAAATACTTTTTGTTTTCGGATGAATTCTCTAAAAATGTACACCATATGTTATGATGGAGTAAAAATATACTAAGTATACCTCTGTCTCTCTACTTGAATTTTTCACGATATTGCGCGGTAAAACATGCAGAACTGAGTTTTGGCAATATTTGTGCACTATGAGATTTCCAGTTTAAGTGATTTTCTATATGCATCGCAAAGAATTTCGTGTTATATGATTCACTGAAATCTTCTGCGCCATGGCGAACACTTAACTCTTATTCTGCTATTTTGGTAATCAACTGTGTGAATGTGTCGTTTCAATCTTAAGATTTAGCCTGTTGGCTCTAAACAATTCATCTAATTCACTGAATTTGGTAATGAATAATCGACCAAATTCCTCCACTGACATTCCGGAGGCCAAGATACTGTTGTCGTCTGCAAACAGAATAGGAGTGGTGCTTTGATTAAGGAAGAAATGTAAATTTGTTTATATAAACAAGGAACAGCAAGAGTTCCAAAATTGAGCCTTAAGATACACCATAGTTAATTTTTTTTAGAAGAAGTTCTCTACTGTATTAGTGCATCCCGCTGAAGAAGGAAGTATGTGCAATCATGCAATTAACTGTAAAACATAATTGGCTGTGATTGCCGGGATCTGGTCCGGACTCCTACGCCCAATCCAAAGAAGAGAAATTAATTCATGGTCTGCTTCAGCAGCGATGGGCCATGAAGTATTAGGACTCACGTTACATCACGGGCAGCTACAGATTTGCCAGCTACAAAGGTGGACCACCTAGGCGGGCACTAACTATTATTCTAAACTAATATTAGCAAATAAAAAACAAGCAATAATTTCCACGACTTCACATTATGGTGGTAGTTTTGAAGAAGGTCGAGTCAACAAAATGTTTTTATACCAAAAAGCTCGGGTGTTTCCGACAACATACCACGGCCATTCGATCTCTCGAATCACCGTGCTGTGGTTCAAAAAAGTATTAAGATAAAGAAAACTATCATACAAGTTTACTTTTACATTAAATAAAACATAAATAATTTATATCACATTATAGAAAAAGAAAACAACATAATATTAAAGAATGCACGCTCTGCGAACTGGCGTGGCAACTGTGAAACGAAATAAAAGTTTGAGTAGACACACCAAAAAAGGGGTTACTACTTTATGAGCAACAAAGAGAATTAAAACAGTATTATTACAACTTGTTGAAAAATTATTCATTTCAAAATTAATAATTTCAGACACCATTTTACATTTACAATACCTTTAAATTTTAAGTTTATATTAAATGTTGATAATTAAATTTCTATAAATTAAATTACCATAAATCCGGGATAGACGACAGGACTGTGCCAAAGAGAAGGAATTGGCTAACATTAATAGTAAATGAGGGGAAATGGTTGAAGACGAATGCCACAAAATGGCACATCACTTTTTCTACTTCCCCTGCAACAATTATTAGATAGTAAGATTCGGCAACAAGTCCTTCTGAAAATATGTTGTCCCCAACTTTCAGCTTTATCACTACGTTCGGTTCCAATACTCTCCTCGTTTTACTTTTTGTGATAGACAGTTTGGTTTTGATTCTGTTATCTGAGTTGTACTGAGGTATTTCTTCTTTGCTGAATTTATAACTCTTCTCAAAGTATTGCAGTATTTTATAAGCTTGTGTTGTCTATCCGATAGATATGAATGCATAAGGTTGTTCTTTTCGTCTATGACGACATAGAATGTTAAGTTTGTTTGTTTGTCTATAAACAGGCCATGATCCACGTAGTCAAGAGCTTTGGTTAGATTGCAAAAAATTTCAACTGATGGTCTTGTCAAAAGCATTTTTTTTTTTTTTAAGAGTTGCAAGAGACGAATATAAATTAGTTTCTCAAATACTTTTGAGAAAGTAGTCAGTAGTGAAATGGGTCTATATGTGGCTATATTGGCTCTGTCATTTTTCTTGAACAAAAGTATGACAGTTGCCCATTGAATCTACCAGATAATACATCAGTGTTAAAAATAGTATTACAAAAGTAACTTAAGGCATCACTGAATTCAGCTGCATACAGTGTCATAAATTTACAACTTAAACCATCACAACAACAAGATGGTTTTGGTTTTAATTATTTAATTATTTGTATGCAGGGCAGAGGCCAACGACTAAAACTAAAAAACTCAAAAAAAAAATAAAAGGAGTATTTCCAACTAAAACTGTTTCCAACCTGTCCACCAAGGTATCCAGAGGACACCCGGAGGTGTTCCGCTACAAGTGTGAATCTTCTTTCAACAAACATTTTAACCAAAGGGACGAGCCCCGCCATCTCGTGTGTCCTTCCACATAATTATACACATAAAAAAAAAGAGGAAATTTGTAAATGTTTTTACAATTGAAAAATATATGTATTATTCATTAAATCATACATATTAAGGCTAATTTACGTAAAGATGTTTTCCCTACATGACTGGGTAAATAAGCTAGCAATACAGCTAATATTGGGTTTTGACCTTGTGGTTATTAAATTACCTGTTCTCTAGGAAACGCACAAGTTAGGTAATTGTACCATTCTTACAGCTTCTTTTATCAGGATGGTATACCTCCAAGATACAAAAAAACACATTTTTTTTAGTATTTTCAGATGTGGACACAAAGTCCCAATAGCGAGACAACAAAACAACGAAACAACAAACTACCACATAAGTTACTTGTATACTAATTATTAAATTATATAATTTAAACATAATTATTGGGATGCACCCTTCAAAACGCAGAGTTTAAGAAAAATATATTCCAACATATTTGAAGAAATTATTTGTGTTTATTATTTAAAAAGCAGGAAAATTATTCATGTTTAAAAATTTAGCATATTTCATACTTATTACAGCAAACATAATGATTCTTAAATTTGTAATTTACAACTGAAAAGAGATTTTAGTGTTTCAGTACTTATTATAATATATTTAGATGTGACGGCGGGTGGAGGGGGGCGGGGGTTACAAATCTGAAGTTGGCAGAAGTGGTGAGTGGCGACATGACATGACTGGCGTATTTCTGTTGCTAAACGAAACGTTTATTTTTCATGTGGTGTAAAATACTTCAAATTACCACGTCAAGTTTGTACACGTTGTGTTTATTAAACCTACCTAGGCGAGTTACGATGTTGTGATAAATCTGTGTTTCCATGGCAGTAATAAATATAATGTTATGTGTAACGTTAACCGCTGCATGTGAAAGGGTGGGGCTGCTTAGTGTTCGTTACGCTGGCGCGGTGTGTGTGTGTGTGTGATTGCAAATATTGGTCGTGCAAAATTTATACGTTTTAGCTGTGAACTGTTCTTATGAAATAGTTAATAGCACTTACACGTCTGTTTATTTATCACAACGTAACTTCGTCCTAGGTGTTTGAAATACAGTTGTTTAACGTGCTTACGTTTTTGTGATCTGAATGTTTGCCACAATCCAAACAAATTACTAAGTCCAGCCAGAAATTTTAAATAAATAATTAAATAAACCTAGTAAAAACTATGTACATATGCAAAGAAATATGAGCAAAATAAAATTTACTGTAGGTCCATTTTGTGTGCATGTTCACCACTATATTTTAAGTTTGTCGGTGCTACGTACAAAAAATTAGCGACACGAGTTGCGTGTTTGAATTTACTCTTTTTCTCGTTGGACTGGTTGCTCCTTCGTTTTAATATTTATTGCAGCTAAGACCATCCTTTTAATGAAATAACCCAAAAAACACATCAATAACAAGCGGTTAAATACTACAGTTTTTCCCCACAGTTGTAACAGGGTTAAACACAATCGCGGCAAAATATTAACATGTATTATATGTTAACAATGTAAAATAATAACCGTAAGAACTATCATCAATATACACATTGATAAAAAATCGTAAAGCTGATCTGAATATTGTTATAGGCCTAAATCGTGAATATTCGTATGTAATGGTTTTTTAAATATGACAGAATTCTTTGAACAGATGTAAACAATAAACAATGCATTTGACAGTTAAAACGTAGAAGTCACATGGCACTGTTTATGTTTAAGTGTTGCGGAAGGATACGAAATTGGTAACCAAAAGTATAAATTTAGCAGGGCTTCAGAAACGTGTAAAGTAACCGAGAATTGACTATACTACATAATTTAAATGTTCTTCGAGCCATGTTGTGATTAATGGCCATTTTTGATACTTGGCCGATAGCAGGCCGACCAGGCTATCACACACAAACCAATTTCTTAAATACGTCTCAATAGGTTATAAACCAGATGCGATATTGTAATGATCTTTGCTTTAAAAGACTACATACAAAAATGCCTAAAAATTATATCATGATTTTTGAAACTCAACCTTTAAGAACGTATAAAAGAGATAAATAATTGTTTTAAGACTTCCTATTCGCTCTTAAAGTTGGCGAATTCTTGTAACGCTTTAAACTTCAAAGAACTACCTATAAAAGGACTAATTAAAGGTGGCCTGCTCCAGATTAAGCTTAGCAGGAAACTTAGTTATAGAATATGACGGCAGGACTCTTAATGTAGTATAAAAGGAGGTCATTTGATAAAGAAAATTATTGTTTGCTGCCTCCTGTAGTGCATGCGGATGAAGCTGCTAGTACAACATGAAGAAAATAAACTTGGTCCTTATAATTAATTTTCCAAAATGAAGAAAATCTACTAGGTACCTATAATTAATTTTTTTAAATTACTGGTTTTTAATTTTATTGTAATTTTATTACAGTTGGAAACATAAAAACCCAAAGACAGTATCTAGTGAGTTGAAGTGTAAATGGCAAACAATAGTGCCTAGATTTTTGTCTTAGTCGTCCATTGTAGTGCCAGAACACTTAAAAACTGTCTGTCAGACTAGAGGAAATAATAATACTAATAATTTTCCTAAACACTTTCAGTAAATCATGTCATCATTCTTTGTTTACAGTTGACACTAGACTGCAGTTCCAGTCCAATACCGTTGTGCAGTTCCAGCCCAATACCAGGATACAATTCCAATATGGGTCCCACATATTGCAATGAAGTCACAGGTGAAACTATTTGTAAAGGTAAAATATTGGAAAATACATATACAGTCAGTTGTATGCCTATCCAAGGAGAAATTCATCCTTGGGATATGGGACTATTAGTAAATGATAAAACAGCATTACAGAAAGCAAAATAAAGTGTTTCTGATTCCTTCATCTGGGTTCCTCCAGATAATTACAAATTTCCTTGTTCTGGCAAACGAATCTTCGGTTTAAAGGACACTGGTTGAGGACATTAAGCTGTCTAACTTATTCCCAGATTAAGGATGGAGCTTTCTATAAATCATGTGTTTTGTTATCCAAGAACTATGACTGGTGTAGGTTCTCAACCCTTCAAGGGCTTCGTAAATGAACCATTCAAAACCGAAAGAAAAAAAAGATTATTTTAAGAACTATGAACTAGCTTTGTACCACAAAAGTAACATGCTTGAAATTGAGAATTCCTACAAAATAAGTCAACACAAAATGGTATCCATCGATGAACATATAGATTGACAAAGGAAAAGATAAATTGAAGGAAACAAGAATAAACTTGCGTCTATAATCTGCTATAAACAGTCGCACTTTGTGGACGGCAAGGGTTACCACTAAGAGAATCATAGGAAGGCGGAGAAATAAAACGTGGGAGCCTATTGTAAAAAATGGAAACTTAGGAGCACTTCTCAGCTACCGAGCTAAAACTGATGAGACACTTCAACATCATCTCGAGACTGCTTCAAAAATGCGTTGTGTATAAGTAACCGAATTCAGACTGAAGTCATAACAATTTTTATCATAACATCATAGCGAGGATAGTGGATAATGTAAATAAATCAGAAGCAATTTTGCTGCTAGCTGATTAAACAAATGACATTACTGGTGTAGGGAAACTGTCAATATACGTGGGCTACCTAATAAAACAAGATATCAAGTGCCTGTTAAATGAGGATTTCTTAGGTTTTGTAACAGTGACTGACTGCACGGGGAAGAACTTGGTCACAGCTGCAATTGTATTCTTGCAAAAATGTGGTATAAATACTGCTAATTTTTATGGTCAAGGTTATGATGGGGCAGAAGCCATGAGTGGCACATGGCGCATAAGCATATATCCAGGCAACACACCCACAGGCTTTTTACGTACATTGCTCATCACACAGTTCTACCATAAGTTCTACCGGTAATATTCCAGTCATACGAAATTGCCTGGGAACCATATAAAGTATCTACAACGTATTTAGTTCTCCAAAGTGAAATGCTATTCTACAAAAAGCCCTCGCTGAAATCGTGCAAGAATCGAAACTCACGAAATTGAAGAAACACTTCCCAGCTAGATGGGTTGAACGTAATCGATCTATTTCCATCTATTGTGAGATACAAAGTGTGCTGGCCACCTTGGATGAAATATTCCAATGGCGAGAAACGAAATTCGAAACTGAAACAATCCAACTGATAAACGCTATTAGAAATTGTCAGTTCCAAATTTGTTGCCGTACTCTATTTGACTGTAACACAGTGTTGAAACCGATTATTGTGTCTCTTCAGAGAGATGATATGCACCTCACTGAAGTTGTACTGTTAGACCAAAATTCAATCAGGGAGGTAAAAAATATGAGCGAGTCTGCAAACACCATTTTTGGTGACTTGTATGGAAGAGAACAATCCGAACAACATTAAACTTTCTGTTCCACGTGTGAACAAGAAACAACAACACAGGAGTAATGTCGAAGCAGACATACGGTACCTGAAGATTATTACTGGATACAGTTTTCATTCCCTTCCTTGATGAGCTTATTTCTCACATGGATTATTATTATTATTATTATTTCATTCATGGCGAAATACTTCGCCGTCTTGACTGCTTGTTTCCTCAAAGACAGCACAACCTAAGTGATGACAGCCGTCGGATGCTCTGCCACACTTGTGGATCAGTTCTTAACTGCCTCGGTGAAGGTGAATTCGTCGCAGAAGTCAAAATGTGACGCAGAAGAATTGCTGGATGTGTTTCGAAGAAAGGAAAGAAAACCTCCTGTACCAGGGACAAGATCTATGTTATGGGAGCCAAGTATTTCCCAATGTTGAAAAACTGATGAATATTCTAGCAGTGCTGTCTGTTATCACAGCCATAGCAGAGAGATCCCTCCGTCTCAACCTTACGCCATTTGAAAACTTACTTGCGTAATTCCATGTCCAAACAACGACATAGTGGTCTAGCCTGCCTTAACATTCATTACTATCTCTGTTTAGGATGTGATTTTGAAATTTTCATTTTCAAGGAGATAAATGCTGTTACTGTGAATCATACATGTGATGAATGTTATTATTTTTCATAAGATATCAGATATTCCTGTCTTTCATTACTATTATTAGCAAAGTGTAGTTTTGTACAGTTGTAGATAAATATCCAAAAACAACAAATTTTTATTTTTGTTTGTATTTTTCAACCTTTTCTTTTTTTTTACTTGTTTCAGTTTTAATGATTCTTTGTCATAGTGGTTTTGGTATCTATATTTTTATGGACCGTCATATTATCTTTATTGTGAAATAGAAGATTCAATATGATACACGAGTTATGTTCCCAATAGAAATACGCCTCCCCCATTTTCAAATTCTGTGCACAGGCCTGAAGTATACCTACATTTTACGCTTTTAAGAACTTCATAAAAACCTTTTGCTACCATGTACAGGAAAGTAGGTAGGCTTTTTAGGTATATCAGTAACTTTCTGTTGTGTCATGCAACAAACAAGTCCCGAAGCATTGAATTTTTATTAAGAAGTTTGAGATAGGCTAAGGCAAAATATTTTGTCAGTTTTTTCAGGTTTCTTTTTATTTATTTATTACACCTTGAAACATTTGGATGTTACTATCGTTTGTATTCACTCCTAGATTATGAAAATTTGGTAGCTAAAAGTTGGGTAGTGTCAAAAGGAAAAAAAATATAGTTATAAGGTGACATCTTGCTATAATTTTAGCTCGCTTCTTGCTACTTTTTCTTTTTAAATCATGTCAAGCGTTAAGAACGGATCTGTGCACGCGTGTATATTTACGTTATTACCATAAGCTTCTTTGTATGGCGTTATTTCTAAACCAGTTCGTCTCTGGCATTACACAGGAGTCGACTATTCTCACCCCTTTCCGTCGTGCAAATGAAAACTTCTCGCGCGCTTCCCACCGCCCTTATAAAAAAAACAATAAAGAAATTCCGCAGGAGGGGAGTAGTAAAAGAGGTGAGATGAAACAGTTTGTCGGCGGCTCCACAGATGGCAGCACGAGGCGAGTAGCGCGGGGTCTACCGGCCGCAAACTGCGAGACAAGCCGTGAGACATACTGTGCGGGTGCGTGTCCGGCAGACGAGCTTGTGTGCGCACGCGCCGACTTCCCACAATCGACACGACCACGTGCTACGACCGATTCAACTATTACTATCATCCTTTAACCGACAGCTGGTGCTGCGTGAAATCCGCCGGTGAAAACCACCACCGCTGTTTTGTAAGACGTGCATTTCTCGAAGTGCTGCAACATGAAACACGCGTGATTTTATTTAATTTTTTTTCCGTCCGTTGTGTGACTCATCATGCGCCACTGGGAGTTGTGTTTGTTTACCTTTCTGTTTACGTTCATCTGCTTCGCCAATGCCGACTCCAGCTACAACAGTGTCAGCAAGAAAGGTGAGTGACTATATTTACTCAACCAGGGCACCCAACAAACTCGAAAACAGGTAAAATAACTCAACGAATTACTAGCCTGTACATTTATTTTATACTGTAGCATCTGAAAAATAGATTTGTTTCTTAATTTAAGAAAATAAACTAATATAAAAAAGTACGATAAAAAGTTATTATTTAATAATATTTCAGTAAAATTGTTTAATCTTTGTAACCTGAGATTATGTTGTTATTGGGAGTCTGGCATACATTTCTTGTTTTCCACTGTTGTTTCGGAAGGCAGGATAAAAAGGCAAGCTAATATACTTGTTCATTTTGAAGGCCGCCGGTATTAAAGCAATAATGACAGCAAGCGTGTAAACTGATTATCTACGTCACCAATAACAGCATATACCCACGCTATATCAATCTTAGAACTGTTTACGAGTATGTAATATCCAAGGAAAGGAGCCTACGTCGGTACATAGAAACGTAATTTTTTCTTTGTTCAGAGGCATGTAAGATAGCATTTAAATAGTTGGAACATGCACATTAAGAACTGCTGTTCATCCTGCCTGAATCGAACAGGCGACCTCCCGAATGTGTCACCTCACCAGACTCACTCGCTACGTTAATATGTGCACTTAGTATTCGCCTTCCAACAATGTACACGATAGACTACTTCAACTTTATGGATGTGCATAAGAAGAGTATCACAAATAGTGCTCGCGAGAAAGAGTAGGATTAGAAAGAACACCCCGTGTTAATTTTCAAAACATCACGTTTTTACCACAAATTATTTTAATTTTTTTACTCGTTCTGTATATTATTTATTTGAAATGAAATCGGATTGTTGAAAAAATTTAATTCAGAAAAACAGTACACTTTTTTAAAATGATTTTTGCACAAAAACCAAGTAGTATATGAAAAAAATAAATAGGAACTCTCGTCTTAATATTTTAATTTTTTCCACCACTGCTGTGGATTAATTTTTCTCTTCCGATTCCTAGCTTAGATTTGTGGCAGGTTGGAAACAAATATTTAAATTGTCTTATTTTACTGACAAATAAATGCAAATAGCCAGATAATTGCGACTGCCGGTATTTGGTTGACTTGTGTATTAGGCTAATTTTTAAATTTTACTACTAAGATCTCAAATCGTTAAATTCAATTTACGAAAGAAACTCAAAATTTGCAATGCAAGGGCGGAGGAAACGGGAGATCCCAGAGAAAACCTGTCGACTAACGGCATCGTTCGGCATGATCCCCACATGCGAAAATCCAGGAACGATCCGCCGGGAATCGAACCCGGTTCGCTTAGGTGGGAGACGAGTAGGTTAAGTGAGTCGTAGTTTTAACTCTAAACCTAGGCTGTACTGAGACAAACTCCTAACAGTTCTTAAATACGTTACCGCGCTTGAATGTTAAGGTATTATGTGTGTGGAGGCTGGAGAGTTTCTGTAAGTGTCATCCTGGTCAGCTTTCGGTACAGAGCCTGTGATTCCGCGATATCTTTTGGTGCCAGGCTAGGCTGTATTAAATATTGTCGACTTGAGTGATTGGACCACCGACACGCCCAAAGGGCCGTGAATGCTATTGTATAGTCCATTCGTGGTTACTTCTAACTTTCCCGAAGCCCTGCTAAACTTCTAGTTGCAGGCTATTCCTCCGTCTCATGCAAACAGAACTAGGAAACTACATCAAAGGCCCAACGCACAACATTCGTGCGCATACAGTTTATTTTTTTTATGGCCAACAGCGAATACGCCTACGGCCAAAAGCAACCATTTCAAACGAACAATACATCAGTATATAAGCAAAATACTCTAAATCGAAGAACTTACCTCCCAGTTTAATAATATGTGGCATGAGATTTATTTCTTATTAGGCATTGCCAACTTGGTTTCATTCATATTAATTATAGACAAAATATTACATTTTGTTTATAAAACACGAGTAAAGTTTAATTAAACCAAACATAAGATACTTTGATGCTAACAGAAATGTAAATCGTATGTGATACATGACATATTTAGGAAACAACCAAACACGTCGTGAATGCGGTGGTTTGATCCAACAAGTGTGAAGTACGGCGAGTAAACTATAGTGGGTTGGCCTAACTCCGCGTGATTGTATAACACACTTGCCGGTGTCAGCGAGCAAGTAACCTGTTATCGAGTTGCAGGACTACACGACTGCTAATTCTAGCATGCCAGTCAAACGCAACGCAAAATTAACACCTCCAGCCGTGCAGAGATTTTCTCTGCCCTGTCGACTTGTAAACCAGTCAGTATGTCACGTAGAGTGCATCATGCCAGACGCGGCTACAATTAGTTATTCTACTACGTGTGTTAGTGAGTTAGCAATGCGCATTGCGGAATCGCACACGTTACTGTCTTGCCAGGCGATTGAAAGTTACTGGTCTACATTTGCGGTTCACTTATAATCGATAGCCCAGGTGCCAAAGCTAGTTCGCAGCAGTGCTAATTTTATGTACTTAGTAATTTTGTGGCGGCTAATGTACCAGAGGAGAGTTAAGTAGACCATAGAAAATTTTGATTTTGAAGTTTCTTCTTTGCAGAGACTTAATTTCTACCCAGTATGTTCTCCGTCGTAGTTAAACCTTCAGTTATACGGTGAAGGAGCTAACTGCACAGTAATTTACCAAGCTTATTAAAAATACGCTTGTCTACATTGTATCGACAATTTTTGCAATTTCTCTTGGTCAGTGTTTCATGTTGGACGTTCAAGTACAAGTACAATGTAATACATACATGCTTTGTGCTCTTTGTTGGTCGCACGGTTATAGGTTATAGGCACGTACATATGCCTACACCGACGTCGCCATCTCAGCGCGTCAATGACTATAGCTGGTCCACTGTCCCATGGTCCGTGGACGCATGACCCAACGGACACGCGACAATAACTTCGGAGCTAAGCTTTCAAACACTGGCACCAGAGTGCACTAAATTCGGCGTGCCAATAAACAGTATACGATTCATAAATTTTCATGTCTTTGGTTTACTCTATTTTTTAATTCGAGTTACGTGATTGAATCATTTTTAATTTTGCTTTAAATTATGTTTATTTTTTTGTTCGAGTCACTACTTTTTGGATTTTTATTCAAAGAAATCTCGTTTTCGCGGCTGCTGCAAAGGTTCCAAAATAGATTCGTACGCCTTTGCACATGTGGCGTTTTAATATTGCTACGCGCTCGCTTTCCTTGACCTGCCCCGCGCGAGCGAGCGGAACAGGATATGATAGCGGGCAGCAAGTAACTAAGGAATGTTTGAAAGACAGGCGAGTCATAATCCTATCAGGTGTTTTTAAAACTATAAAGAGTGCCGGCGCGCAGTCTTCCGCCTGGCGCCGTGATAAGTCTTTAGCGGCTTGCACGCTCCTCACCTTCAGCAGATTGAATTTCTGCGTTTAACTGAAGAATGTTCTGGTTTTGATCGTCCTTGCCTCTCTCAGCTTGACTCGGGGTGTGGGAAATATTTCAGATAGACGATGAGCAACGAGAGCGCCGGAAGTGACCAGCGGGAGGAAAATTTGCTACTGCAAGCATCGGTGCAGTGAAGGTGAGACTGGTAGACCGGACTATTGGACCGTATGCGTGAGTGAAAGACATTTCAAATGATGACAACAGACCGTCTGAACATGTGTTAATGATGAATGTGAGTTAATTGACTAAAGTCAAACAGACATATAAAAGGGCTTTAATCAGAGTTGAGATAAACATTAAATATTACGCTTATTGAGAAATAAAAATAGTAATAGTGGAGATAGATTAATGCTGTAAATAATAGCTGTGTGAATAAATTAAAAATCAAATTTATTTATTAAGACATCCATCCGTCACGAACTCGGATTATCCCCTCCAGTGTCTTATAACAATATTTCCAATCTTCACATCTCGATATCAGCACAGCATTATTTACCTTTACTATTTGCGTTTGCATAAATGTAAACAAAACAAACTCATTCTTCTTTCAGCAATTTGGGACACGTCCGCGGACGAAAGTTGAAGTTGGTGAATAATCTTGAAACTTAGGACAAGTAACTCTGGCGTCAGGGTCACGTGCACCGACGAGCAGTTCCGCTATCAAAAAGTCCGTATATTTACGGAAATATATGGAAACATATTCCGTAATGTCGAAAAAACGGAACCGAATTTCTCCATATTTTCTATAGTTTGGAGAACGAACAATGCCGCGTCTATACGAAACTTTCTTCGCCACTGTAACTATAAAATTATCGTTTCTGCGGCACTGAGGTTATCCTCGAAACTATTCCTTCAAATATCAAAAAGTAGCATCCGGTGTCTGTAAAATTTAGCAACACTTAAAATACACAAATTATACCCTCAGATGTGACTAGGACTTAGCCTAGTGGTTAGAGCCATGGTCTCTAAAACTGTTGACTATAGTTCATTCACGGTTTCTTCACACTTTTTGAATCAAATCTTTGAAAAGCCACCCCATGTATGGCATACTTGGTTGTTTTTTAAATGTGTAATGTATCAGAAATATTTTATGTTCTACATTTATTTTATTTTCAATTTATATTTTACTTATATTTTATATAATTAAAAGCAGGGAGAAAATGTGTGTGTTCGTAATGCCTAGTAAGAAATAGTTGTTATTACTTACACTGAGTGCGCACGAATGCGGTGCGTTGTCCCGTTAGTGTAATTTCCTAAGCAGTTACAGAGCTTCTGGAAACGGCATATTTAATGCTGCTGTACATGAGAGAATGATTACACGACACACACTTAAACTACTAAACCTAAATAATTATGCAGAGTGGCTTTTGTAAAACACAACACAAACTTTTCGGGGCAGTGACAAACAATGTTTCTTGTTTTGGTGAGTAGTAATACGAATTAACCTTTTCCAAAAACTCTCTATCTCTCGTCATTAGGGCAGACGAATTCTTTCATAACCGACTTGATGTCTATTGATGTAGTTCTGTCGTTATGGATATGCAGCAAAGTCAAATGAGTGATATGTCTTTGGGTCATTGAAGAGCTCAAGTATGTCTTCAAACGACGAAGTGCACAGACGGAATACTCTGCGGATGCGGATGAAGCAGGTACAGTAATTATGAGTAACATGAGTCGGATTACTTGGTCGAGCAAAGCATGTGTCATTACCCAGCATTTGTTGAAAAGTTACCCAACTTTTCAGCAAATGCTGCATATTTGTCTGGGACATTTCCAGGCAGATTCTTCAGAAGCTGCAACTGTGCAAGGAGACTGTCTAAATTAAATTCTTTGACAAAGACATCGAGTCTAGTGCTTAATTTAACTTGTGTAGGTACCTTTCTCTGAAGTGAATTAATGATGATCCTTTCGAGTTCACATATTTGTTCCAGCCCAATTTACTCAAATCTTGCCGATAGCTTGTTTTTAAGGAAATCTAAGATTTGGTAGTATTCTATTCTAAGACTGTATTTTGCCTGCATTTTGGATGACGGCTCTGTTCTGGATGAATTATCGTAGCATTGTGGCAACATTTTCTGTCTAGGCTCCACTGGAACATCAAACTCAAGCTCTTCGGCGGTTTCTTTTGTCTGCTCGTAGATTCTGTTTAAATCTTTTTATGTTCTCAACTCTTCCAATGTTCTACTACTAATCACCAAGCGAGCAGAATATTTTCCACCAGAAGCAGTGATATTGGGATTTTGAAGAGCCCTAGCCAGTTCTTCGCAAGTACTAAACATCTCGATATTTACATTATGAAAGAACAGTGCTTCAAATTTTCTCAACCTGTCAATCCGCTCTCGGATAGCAGATTTCCTTTCATCAGAAATCGCTCCTTTTTCATAATTGGTAGCTTCCAAAGTTCTTTGAACTTTCTTGTGTTATTTCTTGGACCTTTTAAGTGAATTTACCCTGAAACTCCAGCATGTAGGAGACAGTGCAAGAAGTTCAGTTGGCTTTACAGTGACCACATATGTCTCCTGCTCCACTTTTTTCAAGGAGGCAGAACAGTATCTTCATAGATTGTTCTCGTTTTTGCTGAATCCAGAATGACATTAGATGCATCTTTGACTGTACAGAGTACATCGCCAACTCCATTTCTCTGATGAGCTACTTCTTGCAAAGCTAAGTCAAGTGCATGGTTCGAGCTGTGTACATATAGAGACTTCGGCTGAACACTCTCTTAAAATCTTTTGAACTCTTTTCTGTCTTCCAGGCATATTAGCAGCTACATCGAAGCAATGTACTCTGACATCAGAGATTGGAAGCTTCATTCGAAGAAGCACGTCCTTAATGGCCACAGCAAGTGTCGTCCCCTTGCTATCGTGAGGGTTGTATCATCCTACAAATACTTATTTCGCTACTAAAGTTTGTGGCTGAAAAAACCGAATACATACAGAGTATTGCTCCTGGCCAACCCNGAGTGTCGTCCCCTTGCTATCGTGAGGGTTGTATCATCCGACAAATACTTATTTCGCTACTAAAGTTTGTGGCTGAAAAAACCGAATACATACAGAGTATTGCTCCTGGCCAACCCAATAAATAGTGTAATCTGCAATAACAGAGAACCATGGAGCTATTTTAATTTCTGCTGTAATTTTACGCATAACCTTGTGTGACATCATCTCGATTATTTCGTTCTGTATCTCAGTACTCTGTTAGTTGTCTCGTTTTTAAGCCACACCTCGAGTTCCTCAATTTCTGATTTTCTCTCTTGTAAGAGCATGGCAAGATTCCCAGTGTCCTTTTCGTGACCTCGTAACAGCATTTCCAGATCGCACTAAATAACATATGGAGATAATCATAGCAAATAAGCACATTTCAGCTTTTATTTGCTCCTCACATGAACCTCAGACATTTGAAAATTAATCGGAGCTGAATTTTCTCTATTTGTTATCAGCTGCAAACATTTCTTGTGGAATGAACTCTTTTGATTACCTGCAAATGTTTCTGTAGCATCCTTCCAGGAGCGAAAGTCTACAGAAATGAAAGCTAATTCTGCATCACTCTACCACACCCTGTTTTCATTTCCGACATGTTGCAAGCCGTAATGCACACAAAGCACAAAACACCATCTTTTACACTAATATAGTGAAGCCATTCGTAATTGCTAAACCACTGATGCCGCGCTCTCATTCTACAACTAGCTCCGTCGGTTCTGGTAGGAAAGATAAATGTATTTTGAGGATGAAATTTCTCACTAATGAAGGAAATATCAGGAAAATTTTTGTACCGGGCCTGCCGGGCATTCCTATTTCTCGGGTCAACCACATATTTTTCCTTTGGTGCGTTTCAGTATGAGTAGAAGAACCTAGAATAAAATAAAAAGTATATACTGTAGGTAGCATAAATGCAGAACAGATAATTATTCACAAAACAACTTTATTGTTTGGAAGTATCACTGTAACAAACTGAGGTGAAGTTGCCATAGTTGTAAGGGAAGCAAATTACATTTAAATGTAAAGGAAAATTATCGTACATGTGCGTGTGATAAATTGACACAATAATTAAATGAATTTTCCTCGACTGTAAAAAACCGCCTGAGCAAATTCTGGCAAAATCCCATGAAATGTAAATGGAAATGCTTCTCGCATAGTAAGGAAAAATTGTTTTGCAATAACTCGACAAAAAAATTTACGCAGGTGTACCATGCATCTTCTTTCGTTACAGAGGACCCGACAATGGGCAACATGCACGTTTTTTCTTCATAGCTGTTTTAAACCATTTTTGAACTGCTTGAATACTTTTAACGAACTTGACATCCTTCATAGAGTTTGAAAACACATTACAAGAGGACATTAATTGATTTGAATAAGGGTGGAAATGCAAACACTGCAAAATAAATTTCAGTGAAGATGCTTAAAAAATAACAGTATCGAGGAAAACATAATCATTAGTCATTAAAATATTTTTTATGAATCTGATACATTAACTTATTTTAATCGTAGTTATTTATCAAAATTCTTTAACGATTGAGGACGCTTTAATATACATATTAAACTTACCCGACTAATAGGCATTTACAGTACGGATGATGGACCAATCTAGCTTAATCTTAAAAGGCTCATGACATTTGGAATACGAGCTCACGAACTCATGGCTAAATAGGCGTATAGACGCCCTGTACAGTCGGGGACCAGATTAATACACAACTCTTCTTAATAACTTCCTGTTAAATTATTTGTAGATGCATAGTTATTATTTTAATTACGCCCACTCAAAAAAGAGTAATCACACAGAGCCGAAAATACAAATGTACCAACGTACTGAAACTTAAATTATAAACATATATTGTATATGGTTTTCGAGATCACATGAAGTCTGAACTGTATGATTAACCGCTTAAAAAATCAGTTCGTTTCAAACTTTCTTAAGTTAAATCAAACAAGCTATATTTTATTCATAATACGTATGTTTCATTTAAACTGTTGGAGAGGGGAAGTGGCGGTGATGGAGCGGCGCTTGATGGAGCGGCTAGAGCGCGCGCCTCTCACCAAGGCGATCAGGGTTCGATTCCCGGCCGGATCACTATCAGAGATTCGCATGTGGGAATCGTGCCGGAACGATGCTGCAGGTTGGTTGATTTTCTCAGGGATCTTCTGACACCCCCGCCCTTGCATCCTGGTGCTGCTCCATATTTACCTCACTTCATCCTCATTGGCTCTCAAGACCTGAGATGTTAAGAGCCGCTCAAACCTCTCAACCTAAACTGAGTGTTATCAGTTAACATTTATGGTAGCAGTACTGAATTACGTAAGAATGCTCAAAAGTTATTTTACTAGAGTCAAAGGAATCCAACTCTTCTTAGGATCGCCGTCTCTTTCACTGCCTGTCCTGCACTGCTTTTTAGGCGGCTGTTGTGATGAACTGTAGGACTGTGCTGAGCGTTTGAAGAAATAGTTGTTGATGCTTCTCTAAGTCATAACGGCACGCGGTGAAAATGAAATAATGTTATAAGTTTTCTGCTTGAATACTAAAATTTTGCCATGACATAATGCACGTACTCTTAGCCACTCGCGACGCTCGATAAACAAATATCTCATTCCGTTCTATAGTGCGACTCACAAAGTATCTTTTTGTACTATGACGCACCTCTGTTCAGGACTGATGAGATGATGGGAAACTCCCTGTAAGGAATGCGGGTGGAAAGAGGCGGTCACGTCACAATGCCAGGTAGACGAGGGAGAATGGAGCATATGCTACTGCGCAAAGCGGAAACATCTACTCGCCTTATATACTACGGTCATATTTCCCAGCACCTCTAAACATGCATTTTATAGAATAAAACCGGAAAAGGTATTTACTGTGCCCGTCCACTTATCGAGAATTCCTTATTTACTTTAAGAACGAGATAATGCACAGGCAATAAATTGTTACAAAAAGTACTCAGCTTTGCATTGAAGGTACTTCATCAGATGAAACTCACCTTAAGTGTATTACTTTCATCTTGATATTCCAGTAAGTTTGATCTCGTGTTTATAGGGGAGGGGTGCAAAACCTATACTTTGCCCGGCCATGGAATTCATGGCAGGGTGCTTGTCCCCCACCCCCTGGAGGACAGAAACGGCTCGTACACGCGTTAGTGTTATAAATGTGTGCTGTTTGAATAGCAAAGTTATAGATGTATTTACTGTGGTCACTTGATTTTAAATAATTTTATAAAACTCCACCTTTTTTTAATGGAAAATGTATTTTTCTTTGTATGGTCTAGGAGGATTTTTGCAAACCTATTGGCAACACTTATAAGAGTCATTGGAGATGAGGCGGCCTCTCGTCACATGAGTGCTTAGTGCCGCGACTCACAGTGATTGTTCTTCACGTAGCTACAGTCATACTTGAGGATGTAGAAATACGTGCTCGCTGGCACGTAGGTCAATCACCCCCTATGGGTGGATGACAACTATAGGCCATTACATATTTTTTTACGTTTCACAAATGTATTGATTTTCTCGTGTGCAGTAAAACTAGTGCCTTTGAATTTTAAACCAGCGGTAGAAATATTATTTAAAATGAGTCTAATCACGTTGCTCTCTTGCAAAATACTCATTACTTTAATTCGCTCTGGCCTGAAAAAGTGGAAACGTGAGTCATGTCATTGTAAGAAGTGAGAACGGTACGTTATTCCTTGTAGTAAATGTTTTAAGTTTATAGGAGATATAGGCACGAATTTTCTTCCTGTAAGTTTACTGATGTTCCTCCAATTAATTGTCACAGATGGTCGATAAATTGGAATGCGCTTTACTGTGCACGAAGAAAAAATGGCGAGGAAAAATTCAGGGAGAAAAAAAGGAAATTCCAATCTGAAACTTTTAACGTGAATAGCTCCTAAAATATAGTTTCCTTATAGCAGCTATTGTTTCATAAGATGTTTCTGCTTGGCTACTACACAATTTTTTTTTAGCCACCCTACTACGTCGATATTTCTTTATTTCGGAGTTTTTCCAACCGCCGTGCGTGGTAAACGTTGGTTTATTATTTGAGGCCCAAAGCTCCATCCGGTCTACCTGCGGTCAACGATTACTGATGCAGAGGACTCGAAGAAGACTTCCCCCCCCCACATAATTCATTATCATACCGTAAACACCCACCACTTCGCCCCTGATCAGTTTTCCCGTCCTTCTTCACCCTGCGCTCTTTGTCCGCTGCTCTGAAAGCAGGCAATCACATTTATTTGCTGAAGCAGCAATAAAAAATTCTGGAACGCACCGCGGTTTTCCCTGCAGCGTTTCAAGCAGTGCGGTGTAGAGAGTTCAGTGTCACATTTTAATTTAATAGGTTATATCTATAGGCCATTCACGGTAAATGGAGCATTTTTTAAAGGTTCTCCTGGGAGCAGTAATAAGCAAAATTTTATATTTTATTGTAGCCTCAGACGTGAACATTTGAAAGCTATAAAATATGTACACTTTTTTATTAGACACATGGCAATTTTCATTTTAACAACTGGCGAAAAATACAAATCAGTTGAAAGGAACTTTTAAGCACGACCTTAAAAATCACAGTGAACAGCCTATAGAAGCTCAATTTCTGCGAGTTCACATGTTCTGTATTCTCCAGTGTGCGAATTACTGAGTTTGTATCGGAGCTGCAGTTTGCAGTGCTATTTTATTTTTAAGTGGCTGTACTAGAATAACTACGCATTTTACAAGTATTTATTGTAATCGCATTTATTACACGCGCGTCAGAAATAAAGTTATGCGTTAAAATATATTACTCGTTGAGGTTTGTTTAAACATTTCATCAGCAAATATCCCCTGTTGTTACTAACTATGTCTTTTCCACACAAAATTGCAGTATGCCATGTCAGTTGCCAAGCTACGGAAATGTTCAAATCTATTTAACCGTAAGTAACAAAGAAACATCCAAAGACCATACTTACTTCTCTTTATTATCCAGATATATTTTAGCTGTGTTCAGTTTTATCCACTTAAGCGACAATATATATTTATTAAACACGGCGTTCTGACGGTAATCTGTTGTGAAATAGATTTTCCTCGGAGTTTGTGTAACCAAGCCCTGCTTGGTTCTAGAAATTGATAAGGCATTGTTACATGCGCCTGGGCGTTGTCAGGTTCTTGGAGGATAGACGTCTCAGTAAACTTAAATAATTACGTTGCATTTCCTCATTTATGTACAATCATACCAAAAACTGTAAAACTTTTTTTTTTTTTTTTTTTTNAATCTTCTACAATTCAGTTCTGTGAAACCAGTTATTCACAACTGAGTATTTAATTACTTGAATTAGTCGTGCTAATGTAAACGATAGTAGTATGATTCTCTATATCAGTCCAGCTCTATTAGTGTGCCAGTGTCTGTAATGTGCGACGGTTAACTATAAACACCGCAGCACTTGTCTGTGAGAACGTCGATGGCTACAGAGAGTGATATATATATATATATATATATATATATATATATATATAGAGAGAGAGAGAGAGAGAGTGTGTGTGTGTGTGTGTGTGTGTGTGTTCCGCCGCTACTTGCCGGCGTGGGTTGTTATTTATACCGGCGCCAAAACTTTCTGGATAATTCTGCGCATGCGTATGCCTCACATGACCCAGTTCAGTGAAGAGAAGAGATTTTGGGGCTGTTAACATCGTTATCTTGAGAACCGAGGAGGGTGAAGCGGCGCCGGTAAGAAAGAGTGGGAAAATGAGAGATCCCCGATTCCCACATGCGAAAATCAGGGAGCGACCCCGCCGGAATTCGACCTAGGTCGAATGCGCGTAGTTTATCTACACCACCGCGGGGTCACCCAGTTCAGTGTTCAGTTTCTTGACTGAAGGAGGTTTCTGCTGCTCGCTGGTAGAATGATTTGCCCAACGATATAAAACTGTTTAAACCTAAACAATAAATTGCAAACATATTTAAAAAAAATAGTTTAGCGCCTACAAAAAAATCTCAAGGAGTACAAGTATGAACCATGGCTGTTTATTAAAAGCGTCAACATATGTTAATTTAATCCATATATAAACGTTTCTTTGCTACTTAATTTACATTTTTGTGTCATTTGTTTTTATGTTTTTCCGCTGTTTATGAATTTACTATTTTTTTGATCTGTGACATCAAGCACTCTCCTTGGATGTGTATTTTTATCTTTGTTGTTGTCCTATATATTATTGTAGTTTGTAGCTGTGTTCACTGTGGTTATTTTTCATCAATTTTCTTGTCCAGTTTGTTGCGTGTCGTTCGTTACTTCGTGTTCTCTTAACTGCTAGGTTCTTCTTTAGTGCCTAATTTTTGTTTTTCATTACCTGGGATTGGATTGATTTTCTGTTTATTTGTTTTGTTCTTAGGCTTATTTTCGGCAATGAAAACAGTCGATTTAAATGCTCACAGAAATCGCGCAACGCCATTTTCATTAAACTTTAAAGATAATGTATTTTATCTGTTAAAAATAGGCGTTTTTACTGATTCTTAAGTTTTTGTGGCGATCTGTGTGTTTTTTTTATCAGTATCTCACGCGCGATAAGTAGTAGCGTCAGTGTTGATTACATAATAAGTAATTTTTTCATAATATTGTTTACTTCTTTTGATTGTTTGTAGAGTATTCAAAGTATTGTAAATGTAGTCTGAAGTGATATTGAGATATTGCATTTATGGTAACAAACAGTCATTTAGACAGAGTGTCATGGGAAGCCAGCAGTGTCATGGGGAGGTGTGGAGTGTCGTGGAGCTCACCTCGCCATGCCTGCGATGTCCCGAGGACAACCCCTGACACCACTCTGAATTAGCGAACAACCTGGAGGTAATCAACAATCAAGCGGCTGAGAGCACCGCAGCAACGAGCTGCCGTGCCGACAATACCTCAACATTTCACACAGACAAACGTGCCTAGAGTTGGGCCTACATTTACGGTTCCATGTGACACTCTGCTAATCCCTACACTTGTGGACATAATACATGAGCTGCTGTATATGTGGGATGCCATTTTCCTTCTTAAAGACTGCGGCGATACCTAGTGTTCAATGTTTAATTGTTTCTCGGTGTGTAGTACGGAAATTTCGTGAAGTTGTTTACTCTATTTGCTTTACTCTGCAGTGCAAACGTTATGAAGCATTAAGAAAGAAAACAGGGTTTACGTAACACGGTTATGCAGGCGGGACCTGATTATAGTGAATTCCGAACCACTTGCGCCTCAATTCTTTGGTCACGAATTTGTGAGTCATCTTCGGGGCAGGGCTCCTCGAACCTTCGGCCCGTCGACAGAATGTGAGTAAGCATGGCTGGACCCAGGAAGGAGGATTGGTTGAAGGGGGGAGGGGGGCTCCTTAGGGCTATACGGAAGGACCTCTTAACAAATATAAGTGCACAGGATATCGTTGCTGTTACTAGAAAGAACAATTTCCGTTGTTATTACCTTATGTCCGAATGTATATTATTTATGTTCATAAAAAGTGTACAGAAAACCAGTACTGCCTCCTGTAAATAGTTTGGAAAAAGAATTGGTGGGGAAGGGGGGTAATTCAGTACAATGTCAGGCATTGTCCATGAGGAAGGCCTGCCCGCCTTCCTCATGGACACCAAGGTGTCTGAAAGTCAACTAATACGTGTGTATTTACAACACTACCTAACACCACATTTAATTTGTGAATTAGATTCTTTAAATTTCACACAAATAAAAGGTATTAATATTATATTATGTTGGTGAATAATAAAGTGTTAAGAGTACAAAACGAGCTGTTTTGTACTTAACATACAGTGAAATTTGTGTTATTACTGTGGCCGACTTCATAATTTTCCCCGTTCAATCATAACTGTACTTATATTGGTATCTATACAAATTGACCATGTTATAATTCCACTTTACTCATGTTAACAGTTAAAATAAAACTTTGAACGTAAATATAAACTAGAAAGAAGGCATTACGAAGTTGTTAAAGAGTTTTACGGGACTGAAGTGACCGCGCTGATGTAGTGGTTAGATTATTCGCCTCCCACCAAGGCGAAACGGGTTCGATTCCCGGCGGGGTTGCTCCCGGATTTTCGCACATGGGAATCACGCCGAACGATGCCGCTGGTCTGCGAGTTTTCTCCTGCCCGCGGGTTTTCTCATGCCCTTGCATTCCGGTGCTGCCCAATTCTCACCTCGCTTCACCCTCGATGGCTCTCAAGACATCGATGTTAAAAGTCGCCCAAATCTCTTCCCTCAATTGGACTGAACTATTATTGTTATTACATGGTACACGCGTATGTTAACTTAATGTAATGAGCAAGGAACTGGTACACGCGTACGATAACTGAATGTAATGAGCAAGGAACTGGTACACGCATATGTTAACTGAATGTAAAGAGCAAGGAACTGGTACACGCATATGCTAACTGAACATAATGTGAAAGAAACTGGTACACGCATATGCTAACTGAAGGCAATGAGTTAGGAACTGGCGCACGCGTATGCTAACTGAACGTAATGAGCAAGGAACTGGTACACGCATATGCTAACGGAACGTAAAGAGCAAGTAATTGGCACATGCAAGTTAAACTTAATGATATGGTAACTAAACGTAACGTGCAAGGAACTGGTACACACGTATGCTAACTGAACATAATGAGCAAGGAACTGGTACACGCATATGCTAACTGAATGTAAAGAGCAAGGAACTGGTACATGCATATGCTAACNCATAATGAGCAAGGAACTGGTACACGCATATGCTAACTGAATGTAAAGAGCAAGGAACTGGTACACACGTATGCTAACTGAACATAATGAGCAAGGAACTGGTACACGCATATGCTAACTGAATGTAAAGAGCAAGGAACTGGTACATGCATATGCTAACTGAACGTAATGTGCAAGGAATTGGTACACATGTATGCTAACTGAACGCAATGAGCAAGGATCTGGAACATGCGTATGCTAACTGAATGTAATGAGCAAGGAACTGGGAAGTTAATGATAAGAATCGCAGCAGCATCTGTCTAGAATGAGGATGCAAAACCTCTTGCAAAAGTCCACGTGTGGTGCTGTTAGCTGGAATCGAACTATTTACCTCCGAAATTAAATTTTTACGCATTCTTGCACATGAACAAACACGCTCCGTTTCGACTGATAGAAGTAAAATAGACACTGTCTGTCGACGATAGCCTGAAGTACACATATAAAAAAGGTAGGCATTCAGTGGTTTTGTACACTTGGCACTTTCACGTATAAAACAAGGACGATGTACAAAGACGAATAAGGCTCGTGTCCTTGTGGACTAGCCCATTTTCAAGTTAAAGTAACTGACATTGTGTTGGGAGTGGAGTGAAGAGTTTTGGCCGGCTCTTAACATGGAGGTTTTGAGAGCCGATGAGGATGAAGCGAGGGGAGTATGGAACAGCGCCGGAATGCAAGGGCGGGAGAAACGGGAGATCCCCAAGAAATCCCGCCGACCAGCGGCATCGTCCGGCACGATTCCCACTTGCGAAAATCCGGGAGTGACCCGGCCGGGTATCGAACCCGGTTCTCCTAGGTAGGAGGCGACTAATCTGACCATTACACTACCGTGGCCCCGAATTCTGTTGGGATCTGCATTTAGCCTATATTTCTGTTTTATTTCAAATTAATAGCCAATTATTTAAGCAGATTTCCATTATTCGATATGTGCTTGGAGACGAAAATATGTTTTGTATTTAAGTGTACCGATACATATCGTAGTGAATGGTACTAAATTATTCTTACTCGCAATACTTAGCGTGACTGTTTCAGCTTTTATGTTCGAATATTTGAGTGTTGAGAAAACTCTGGTAGTAATGAAAACATGTTCAAACTTTTGTGTTAGTATTTAAATGGATTTTATCGAAATTTATAGGAGTCTTACAACACCATTTCTATTAAACTTTAAAACCATGTTGGAGCGGGCGTTGTGGCTTTCGCCCATAACGCTGGCAGTCGGTCTCGTCCGGAATGAGAAAATCAAGCAGTAGGTTCCAAAAATGGAATTGATGCTATACTTGCCAAGTTCGTTCAACTGAAGAGCACGTTATACAGTTTGTCACTGAATTTGAAGCAGGCTTTTATTTAGTAGTACTTTTTGCGGTTGACAATAGTTCCGAAATAGGCCAACAGAAATAAATATTTAAAGCTCGTTATTTGAAGTAAGCTATAAATGTGTTCTAGGTTCCGATGTTTTCTATCGCGAAACTAAAGCAGTAATAAGTAGCAACTTCATTGTGTATGCTTTGAATAGAACCGAGGAGATGAAAATCGTTTGCAAGTTCTACAGTTGAATGTGCAAGTTGTTCATCGTGAGATCTGCGGCTGACACTAGGACCAGGAGGGAAAGGGAACATTTCACAAGACAAGGCGTGTAAACTGTAAAAGCCATCATGGACGGTTCACGCCAAGACTCGCTTCTCTTCCTCGCTGACTACAGTTTTCTTGTTGCCGCTCGTATCTACCTCCTGCGCTGCACCTCTCTTTTATTTACGCTACGTGAGTAGCTCGCTAACGTGACATTTTATCGCATTCCGCCTGATGGCATGTGAAAAGCAAGCGTAATTTGAAATTTATAAAACGGTCGTGTTCAAGACAACTAATTCATTTATGAAGCATGCCATTCAGTGTGTCACAAACTGTTTGGGTCGGAAATTGACTACCTACACTCGCGATGAACAAAAAATTATTTTGATAGTTGAGTATTAGGTACCAATTTTCAGTAAAGTGTATTTATGTAAAATAAAATAGCCGTTGTTACGAAAGTTATGGTGGATAACTGCTCTTTAAATCCAATAGCTTTTTTTTTTTGCTTTGTTTCAATTATATGAAATATGAATGTAGTAGTGTGAAAACGGGAACACGTGATATGAGACTTTGCTTCTCCGCTTGGTCAACCTCCGAAAGGAGGAAACATTAGACGCAGCTCTCAAGTTTAGTGAAGATGTATAAATTTGTAGTGTTTTTAACCCTCCTGCTTTATAAATATTTACATGAATCCATTGCTCTGGCGCGGTAAAGTGTCATCTTACATGGTCAGAAAACGTTTTACGTTAGTTTTCTTTTATGTGTAAGTAGTAATAAAGATTATTTTCTCAGCTGACAATATGTGTGCAACAATAAATGTAGTAAAATCGGAAATTAATTCTTTCAATTATATAAAGTGATTTATTTCATAACTAGCGAAGAATAGCTAAATTGACACTGTGGTGTAATTATTTACACACGTGTGTGCGTTTCTGAATATAGCGTTAAAAGAAGTGGTAAACAATGTATAAGAGCAAATATTTGTTTTCATTTTTATTCTTTGGGAACTGGTTTTAGCTTATAAGCCTGTGTGTATATATACATATATATGTAATTTTATAGGCTATTCATGGTATATTGAGAACGTTTCAAATAGACCTTTGCAGGGTGGCTAGCATCAGGGAAAAGTCAGGGAATTTTACATTTCTGGTAAAGTTAGGGAATTGTCAGGAACATTTGTGAGAGGTCAGTGAATTTAGATAAAATAGTTAAAAATGCATTTAATAAGAAAATAAATATTGTATTCCAGCACTTCTGCTCTATGCCATCTTATGAATTGCAAAGTTACTTTAGTTTATTCCACCTTGATGGGAAGATTTATGAGCCTGGGGACAGTTTTGTCGTCTTATGCTAATTGTAACTATTAATACACACATTTTATTGTAATTTATTTTATTTCTTAATATTTTTTTTATTTGTGAATGCAACAAGCATTGGTTGGCATCGAGGACAAATAAATAAATTAATAAATGGCGTGTGGGGAGTGCACCCAGGGCAAGGCGAAACCCTCCGAGTGACGGTCTTTCCAGTTGGGACCCGTAGGTGACCGTCATCCCCGGGCATGACATAAATGAAACCCTAGAATGGAGCGGCGCTGGAATGCAAGGGCGGGGGAAACGGGAGTACCCGGAGGAAGCCCGCCGACAAGCGGCATCGTCCAGCACGATTCCCACATGCGAAGATCCGGGAGTGAACTCGCCGGGGATCGAACCCGGATCGCCGTGGTGGGAGGCGAGCGCCCTGGAAACTACGCCACCGCTGCCCCGTGGACAATATGTTTAGAGGTGTAAGATTTTGCACGATAATATTTCAAAATTTCAAAAATAACTCAAACCCTTTCAGTGGCTCTCATTGAACTGATACATTGTATTGTCTCTGGTTTTTGTACCGTGACTTTTTTCTGGTTATGAGAATGCTATAATTTGACATCTGTGTCATCTTTTACCATTTGCCATCTTTGTACCTAAGTTTTTTTGCATAGTAAAGCATCTGCAAATGAAGGCTATGTCATTGTTACCCACTAAAAGTTGTAATTTATTTTAGAAAAAACATAAAAATATTTCTAATATTTGCCGCGTAAGTTGGTCGGGTAAATGTAACAGGATACCTGGAAAAGTCAGGGAAATGTCAGGGAAATTTCGATCAGGATACTGCTAGCCACCTTGCTTAGAAAAAGTCACTGGGGCATATAGACGACCACATTGACTGGCATGCGCCGAGTTAAGTTGGTAAGGACGGAGGGAACAGTAGTTCCATGGCTAAACGTTGAACTAAATATTGTTTAGTAAACATTTCTTGATACTGAAATTATTTATTTTGATTTACGATATTTTTAATCCATACAAATGTAAAAATTGGCATATTTGTAAAAATATTTTGTTTTCTAGTAATTTCACAATTGAACTAGACCGACGCATGGTTAAAGTGACCAGCCACGTGGTAATCTTATATAGGCCTGTAGTGGAAGAATAATTATCTTAAGCAGGGCTTTCAAAAGTGCTCACTTTGTCATGAATAGTTGCTGACCAACTGAGTGTTGAGTGAACAAGCATGAATATTATTAGAAAGAATGTTCGCAGTTATGTTGAATAGCTAGTGGACGTCCATGTGTTGTCGGTGACAGAGGTGAGTTTACGTCTGACCTGTGTGTGAAGGTCGACCTTATCTGCGAGCCTGCTCCCACGAGCGGCTTGTGGGCGCTCAGGAATGTACACACGGCGAGACGTGAGCTTACTTCTGAGCACATTCCGGTCTGCTCCTCATACATAAACACTGCTTTCAGGCGGTAAATCTTACTCAAAAGAAAGATTGTGTTAAAGGGATTATAGTACTGCATACGAAATAACGTTCTTTGCGGTGTTGGCTTGGTAAGCAGACAATTTCATTTTCTTGGCACCGATAGCTCCGAACGTGGGGAGATGGGGAGAGTCGTCCTTCAACCTGCCTTCTGAGCAAGAAGACAAAACCCAGCAAACCCACGATGCTCCACAAACTTATGTAAAGATTTCTCTATTGAGCGCTGTAGTAGCCTTCAGTATGACACGTATTGAGCTATTAGGGTGGTATGATTGGACGTGTACATTGCCGACCATGAGACTAAATAAAAATCGCACACACACAGAACTCAGCAAGACAAAAAAAAACGAAATAAACTTTAAGAACACCACAAGCAGATAATTAAGAAAAGCTTTTTCCTTCTCAATAGAAAACAAATATGTGTATAGTTAAACAACAAAAAGGCGAACAACTTATTATTATAAAACAGGACAGACAACAAAACCAAACCAAACCAAAAATAAAAGACAACACGATGAGGATAACGAAAACACGACACAAGTGAACAAAACAGTGCAAAAACAATATCAGTGGGCACAACTGAAAAATAAAAAAAAATAAAAAACACGCACACAAATAGGACGAAACCACAATGGAACACAAGTCAAGAAAAAATACGTCTTCTCAGATTATTAAACCAAATAATTCAACACTACGAACAACACTGGAACCACAAACATAACCAGAGAAAAGAATAGATAAACCAACAGAGAGGACACAGAATGACGAAAAAATGATAACACAAAAAAACTACACGTCTTCACGACGTTTCGGGGCCTGGAATCTGTCCCCTTCTTCAGAAGAGGCATTGGACTCAGAACGATCGCAGTTGATTCCTGATTATCCTAATAATATGTCTGTAATGGAGTTAAAAGTGTTTTCAATTTTTTGTCTTGATGAGTTCTGTGTGTGTGATTTTTATTTAGTCCCATGGTTGGTAATGGTCAGTGTCCAATCATACCACCACAATAAAATGAACTCAAAATTGCCATCAAATTTCAAAGTTAAAACTTATCGAGTTCCGTGATGGTGGGAGGGATGGACTTTTTACCATATTTTCTCTCATTTCACATTTTCTCGATTCCGCTGTTATGGATATTGTCATGTGTGGTTTCGCTGTTCGTGTTCAATCTTATTGGTGACAACAGGTAGTTAGAAAAATCTTCAGTCTGCGTGTGGCCGGCTTATATGTACATGCTTCGCTCGAACTGCGTGTATGGCCTTGAAGTTGCTGCGACGGAAATATAGATGTTGTTAGAAAAAAGTAATCGCACTTGTAATTTACAAATACAATAGAAATACAATTTCGCGACTTCGTGCGACCGTTGCACACTGCAATGCACTTTTCCACTTAATGCTGTGTCATGTTTGCCCATATCGTCGATTATAAATTGGTTACCGAGAAGAATGTGAAAAATACACAAGAGTTTGAGAAAATAACGCGTCGACAGTCTTCTATGCTTATTTCTAATAAGTATTTGAAGTCAACCATTAAAATAATATAATATGTCAGGATTCCACTGGATCAACCAACAGCAGGAAGAAAAAACTTGATAAAAGCAGAGTTACCAGGACAACGTAATAATGGCGAATATGGGTTCCCTATATATGTAAACGTTTGTGTTTACAAGGTAGCCAATACCTTAATTCTTAGCATTTCGTCGTATTGATGTGCTTTGACGTCGGGTGGATGTATCACCGCAACAGAATCAGTCACTGGCGGGTGTCCTGCTTCGCAGTTCATTGTTAAATAAATACCAGTGTTTATTTCTCAAGGCACGCAATGTCCAATACTATCTATCTGTTCGCTTCGGAGCAACAAGTAAACAGTGCATGCAGTTTGACCAAATACGAAGAAATTGGAGCCGACAGTTCGTTACATAGCAATAACCATGATTAGGTTCGTCTCGTGAAAACCATCAGTCACCTAAAACACCACCGCGCGATTATCACAAGAATTCATCTGTTAAGGCAGTAACCAGTATTCCTATGTAACTGCACCGCATATTCTACTATCTAGATGACAATGCTCAATTTTCAATGCCACGACGAGTTCATTCCGACAGTCCGACACGACATCTCAGTCCGACCATTTGCGCCACCAAACTACAGTACTCCGACAGCTTCCATCCGGCAAGTGTTGCATGGTTTTCAGCAAATCCTAGAATGGATATTAGCTTATTATACATTTTATTTGTAATGCAAAGAAATGGCGAAATAGTGTACACTTAATTTGTTTGGCAGCAGTATAAACAAAGTATTTTTGAATTGTGGTGCAAAGTTAGTTTTCGATTATTATTTGTTTTCGTCAAGTCAACAGCCACTTCAACCTTTGAAAAATCACCCACTGCATGACGTGTTTGATTGTTTGCTAAATATGTCACGTATCACAAGGGATTTATACTGAAGTTAACATAAAACTACCTTATTTTTAATAAAATTGAAATGTAATTTGTATGTTATGTATTAATTATAATATTTCATTAAAAACTTTATGAACATAGAAAGTGAGAAAATAGGTGTGTTGGTAATGCCTAGTAATAAATAGTTCTTATGCAAAATATTACTATACTGAGTGCGCACGAATGCTGTACGCAGTCCCTTTGATATAATTGTCTAGAATCGCTTGAGGTTTGTTTGCATGAGGCGGAGGAATATCCTGGAAGTAGAACTTAAACAGGGCTTCAGAAAAGTGGGAAGTAACCGTGAATGGACTATACCAGAGAAACGAAATCCCCATTGGGCCGGCAGAATTAAAACTCGGACATTCGGGAGAAGCTGCAGACACGTACTACGCATACTAAACTCGCGTCCCGATCTCTTTTTCGCTGTATGATGCTGTCTTTGGTTGTAATTGTCGAGTAATTGGAGCGGTCGTCAGGGCCGCCATTCTCATCCACTTTCCCCGGCAGTCGATGTACGTCGCGAGAGCAATAAGAGGGATTGAAGCTGCCACAGCACCAATTGTACTGTTACTCCGCTACGCCTGGATAGCGATGTTCACGCCGTAGAGCTCCTGATGAGTGGAGAAGTGGGTGAGAATCGCGCCCCACTTTACTATCGCCAGTAAGTATCGTCGCCTCTAGCCTTCTACATTACCACGCGTAGCACATATTTTTAGTAAAAAATGGTAGGCAATTAATTTCATCGTACAGCAAATAGCTGTAGTAAATTTAATTAAAATATAGTTCAGAAGTGAAATAATGGAAAAGCTGATTAGTAACCCTTTCTGTAATAAACTGCATGGTAAAAACAGCAATATTTGGTTTTGAAAATTATATTTAAGTAAAAATTAGACTACTTTCGACAAATAAAACTTTGGCAGTGTAACGGATTTTAAACATATTGAAAACTATTTGACCCAGTTTGTTTGATAGAGACATCTGATGGCCATACTTTGTATTCAAAATTTATTGTCAGGTATTTTAGAAATAAAAAATAGGACAATATGACAGGGACTTGAAACCTATTCAAAAAAGCGCTCTTAGCAACTCGTGCCTCATGTATGGCGCCGGACGGAGATTTTGTGATATCAGCCTTGTTGCCGTAAATTGGTAGATTTTGACCCCGGCTGTAGTGTTTGGAAGGTGAGGTTTTACCTAGACAATGGTCCATCACTGAGGGGTTGGAAGAGGGCTCTCGCTTTTGTATCCATTGTACCCGATGTCAAGTGCCAAACAAGTGTCTTTTTTTGTCTTGACTGAAACCAATAGAATACCTACCCCACTTTAATGAGACACTTGCACGATAAAGTTCTAGATTTGAGTTAGATAAGTTGATTCTTGTATTTCACGTCGGACAGACCACTCGAAAACTGCTCCTAGACTCGTGCAAAAATAAGTTATTGGCTTACTTTCACGTACAGCCGTGATGAATTGCGCGTTTAGCGTATTCGGGAATGTTATATAACAATGCGTGACGTACCTTGCTTCTGGCTGCCAATGTTCATGCCAACATGCTGTGGAAGTGTAAACGTGCGGCTAATGAACAAACTGATTGTCGCCCGCCTGTTTTGTTTCTGTCGACGAACTGAGATAAGCAATGTACAACGATAAAGTGTTTGATTATTTAACATCTTTATGTTGCCTGTTCAGTGGTTGTAAAAGCTGTGACCTACCAACCGTAGCGTTGTAGTTTTAAGACTTTGAAAGAAATTTCAGTAGTCGGTCGGTGTTTAAGGCAGAACCGCTAATAACTTTCATGCTTATAGCAATAAACATTTTAAACAACAATTATTCAAAAATTGATTTAAAAATCTTGATTTTAAATATTTACAGGACTGCTTGCAATAATTCTTGTTAGAAAGGTAAGCTTTCTACCTGTGTGGCATTTTCAACCCCATTCTTGAACTCTAGCAAATATACGTGTGATTTTAGTGTCTTTTTTACATCGGTTTTTATGAAGTGTATTATATGTTCTCGCTGCTTGCCGTGATAAACTTTTCAAATAACGCGCTGCGTGAGCACAATGCGTGCGCTGGGAATTGGCCCAGTGGCACTTATATAAAACTATGGATTTTCTGATTTTTATTACTTTTAATATTAGTGAAAATTCCCAGCTGAATAACAGTTGTCAGATGGCGAGCCACAAGTTTGTTCAAATAAATATTAAGTTATTCTTAATTTTCGCGCTTGCGTTTTATTGTGTTTATTGATTTATACACACTTTTTTCATACGTGGTTTGGACACTTCTGTTACGTTGTATCAGGCGTTTGTTATTGGCTTAACAGTTCGTGATTCTTCTTCTTTAAGCCAAGAAAGAGTGANTAATTCTTGTTAGAAAGGTAAGCTTTCTACCTGTGTGGCATTTTCAACCCCATTCTTGAACTCTAGCAAATATACGTGTGATTTTAGTGTCTTTTTTACATCGGTTTTTATGAAGTGTATTATATGTTCTCGCTGCTTGCCGTGATGAACTTTTCAAATAACGCGCTGCGTGAGCACAATGCGTGCGCTGGGAATTGGCCCAGTGGCACTTATATAAAACTATGGATTTTCTGATTTTTATTACTTTTAATATTAGTGAAAATTCCCAGCTGAATAACAGTTGTCAGATGGCGAGCCACAAGTTTGTTCAAATAAATATTAAGTTATTCTTAATTTTCGCGCTTGCGTTTTATTGTGTTTATTGATTTATACACACTTTTTTCATACGTGGTTTGGACACTTCTGTTACGTTGTATCAGGCGTTTGTTATTGGCTTAACAGTTCGTGATTCTTCTTCTTTAAGCCAAGAAAGAGTGACATAGCTGTCAGTGCCTCTGCTACCGGATCGTGTCAAATAATTTAAAATTTCACATTTCTCCGGAATTTTATTTATCCCTTTCGTGAAACAAACAACGTATTACCACAAACTAAATCACGAACCCTAGAAATATATACTAGTATTATTACAGGCTTTCTACACTGAAACATTAGGTACACTTAGCCAAATTAATGTCGTGAGCGGAGTATTCCCAATGCTGATTTTATTTTTACTGCCAAGCTAAAACAAAAAAGATGGGGTGGGCCACCAGATAACTGGGAGGAGGGATGCATTACTGCCCGACCAGTGTGCGTATGTGCGTGCATGTAAGTGTGTATAATATTATTACATATAATAACATAATAACATTACACACACGCGCGCGCGTGCTACTATAAATGTTGAGTTGAGAGATTTCGGCGGGCCTTAACAGCGAGATCTTGAGAGCCGATGAGGGTGAAATGAGATGAGAATGGAGCAGCACCGGGATGCAAGGGGGCGGGGAAAACGGAAGCTCCTCGAGAAAGCCCGTCGACCAGTGCCAACGTCCAACATCCATTCCCACTTGCGAAAATCCGGGAGTGACCCGGCGGGGATTGAACCCGGTGTTCGCCATGGTGGAAGGCGAGAAGTCTAACCGCTCAGTCGCTGCCGCCCCTGCAACAATAAATTATATGTATTTTAGGGGGAAATCATATTACAATTAAATAATTATTAACTGAAACCTCCATAGATCAAATATTTCAATAAAGTATTGATGCTATTCCCCACTTGTGGCACACAGAGTGGTTTATAGGGTCGGAGTTAATTCCTCCAGGCACAGACTATAAGGTGCCTGGGATTTGAGGGTATTTCAATAAGGTAGTCTTTTGACGTTTCACTTAACTGGATGGATATATTGTCTCGAGTTTAAACAAAAACAACATACAGAAACACTTCCGAGACGTGGTACTCTATTTTGTCTAACTCGAGTTAACTGTGGGTGACGTCTAGGTGGAGGGGGGGCTTCTCTGGGTGGCGAATCGATACTTAACTACTCTGCTGGTGTGGTACTGGTATGTTGCCGGTTGTGGATGAGATCCGGCGATGTGGGCGGCCTTGGAAAAGGCCCACATTTGGTGCCGTCTCCCCTGGACTGCTGTTCTGGGTTCGTTCTGACGTCCTCTCGCGATTTCTTGACGTAACTCTTCTCTCGGCTCGATGATAGTGAATTGCATCCCTCTTCTCTCGTAAATTGGCTGATATGCTCTCCAGCCTCCCTCCCTAAGTGTCGGCACGTGTCTCTGTAGTTGGGGGAGGTGGTGGTGTGAAGTACAAAGCCCTTCAACCACGTGCCATGGTTCGTGAAGTTTCGGGGGGGGGGAAGTGGTGATATTGCCCCTTGAATTTACCATCTCAGCTTATTCTTACGCAGTTTGGATACAAGGGTGGTAGGGGCGAGGAGTATTCGTGGCCCCCACTTTCAATTGGTCAGCCATTTTCTCAGGCGTGAAGCTAGAGGTGCTCTTGCTTGGCTCTGCAATTTCTCCCGCTTTCCTACGTATTTACGTAGCACTTTCCGGGTGCTCCGGCGATATGCCAGCTCTTATTCGGCACAACCTTGACACGTGTAACTGCGATCCGTTCTGGCTGTCCACAAAATGTGTTACACGACAGTATATATTATTCAACAAATTCTTACATAATTTTTAATTCAAACTAGAGTATAAATGACAATGGATAACAATAGGCCGATATTGGCCTAACTGGGAAAAAAATTTGTGTAATCCATGTTCTATTCTGTAAACTTAAAAGCCCAGGTATAAAAATATACGAAACCGAAATGAATATTAATGAGATTGATATTGTTTCGTGTGCAGTGACACGGGTGTAATTTTCCATATGGTGATAAGCTTTGCGCAGGAAATAAAAATAATTAGTTAAAATTTAGGGGAAGGGGGAGAGCCCTATTTAAGTTACTTTTTTTTAAGTCTTTTCTCGTTGGAAAGAAAGTTTATGATGAATTGTCTAATAAGATATTGTTGCCAGGACCTCTACTTCTGCGACCTTTATTTACCCTTCTATCTAAAAACAGAAGCGCTCTTGATGTGTAGAGAATTGTTGAAATATCTGCCAAGCTTGTCATGTATTTCAATTTTTTACATTTTCTATAGAGCTTACATATAATTTATAATTTTTATTTACAAACGTAAGTCATTCAATTGGATCCACCTAACGGAATACTTATTTATTATCAAAACGATAACCATTATTTAGGAACATAAAACATATAAAGTCACTGCCACAACGTGAACTGAATTTAAGCCCCAGGGGCCCAATTAAATACCACTTTTAGACATTTCAACTAATGCAGTGCAAAGAAAATAAAACTGCATCCCTCTTTGCATCCATTATCTCATATGAAGTTTAATATGTATTTTATCTGACCATAGAGCAAAGCAGTTACAAATTTTGGCGTTGCAAGCTAGATAGCAATATATAATCGGCCTACTGCAAGGCAAAGTGGAGATGCCTTATGTCGCTCAGACACAAGACAGGTATAGTGATGTCGCAGGATGTGTGATCTATACAGTATTTCCCAAACTAATTGCTTGCATATTCGTTTTCGTAAAGATAACACGCACGGCTGTTTTACTAGTCGGGCTGCTAGCTTTGTGCTACTGAAATGAGAGAAACAATTGTACGCGCCGGGCTCCGTGTGGAGCCAGTCTGCTGCGGGGGTAGAGGGGAATCACCACGACCTCTAGACGCACCCCCACCGCTACATCGCCCGGCCTGCCAGGGTTGCCGGTGAGCTGGCGTCACTGCCCCCCTCTCCGCGGACATTTCCGGATCAATCGACAACTCGAGAGCATGTGGAAGAACATTCTGGTCATCACCTCCCTCAGCGCAACGCAATGTATTAACCTATAAACACCGCCGCATCTCAGAGCCATCTGGCGAAGTGCAGCGAAGAGTGTACGTGTTTGTGTGCGGCGGCGACGATCGAGAGCGCTGCGGAGGGAGAAGTATCCGACGAGTGGAGGCTAGCTCCAGAACATTACGGACACGAAATACTGGTGATATCTGGGCTGAAACAAAATGGAACTGAATATACGAGTGATACAAACTGGATTCTAAAACTGCAACTCAGGTATCAAATATATAATTTTTAGTAGTAATTCCGTGGATGTTAATAAATTGTTCCTAGATAAATATTTTAACAATTTGATTGTCTGGATCGTATGGTGATGAACGATTATGTAAATATTAGCTGTAAATAGCAAGTGTAGCCATTTTCGTCGTAATATTAATCATTTTTGGATTATTTATAAAAAAAACAAGGAAAATGCTATTAGCTATTAAATTTAATTAATACATTAATATCTTAAAGAACCTAACAATGCCCACAAAGACTAAAAAATTGTAACAATACATTTTTGATTTTCACGTTGTAGCTGACCTCGTTAGCTGCCCGTTGTTCATGTTTTTCAGGTCACAAGGATTCTGATTTTGTGCTTAAATTAATTTATAATTTAACATAAAAACTACAGGATGTTTTAATTCCTCTTGGCCTTTCCGCTTTTTCATAAAAATCAAGCTATTGGTCATAAAGTAGTGTCCGACTTGCAACAGAACCTCGTACTGTAACCGCGCCGCGTTTCTATCTGGGCGGTTCTGCGTAACTTAAGCTCACAGGCTCGAACTGTAACACAGGCAATACAGAATGGGGCGCTCAGCGTTCCATTTTACATCGTAACATCAAAGGATCAAACGCACACAGGTTGCAGTGAGTGTGGATGTGCATAGAACCCCAACATGTATAATTCGTTTGTCTGCGAGTAGTGAATTTTAAGTGTAGATAAGAAAATACGCTACAATTTATTGAATTCTATACAGCTACAGAAATCTCGTGAAATCAAAAACATAGGCATTTCCAACAAAATCTTAAGGAACGATGCTTGGGATGAGTTGAGATTGCAGCCTACTGTATGAATCAGCGGTGGCCAGTGAGCGCACGGTCACTGGCCATGTTTCTTTGTCTGAGATGGTTTTCCTAAATGTGGTGTCCTTTTTTGTTAGCTTAGGCCTAACTAAATTAATTAAATATTTAAATTTCTAGCCGGCATTCTGGCAAATGTTTTGTATTGCCTACTCCCCACTAACTTTTTAAAACATCATGTCATTTAGTAAGTTTGAAGCACCGTACTCAATTCTACGTGTGAATAATTGTCTTTGCCACCACCCCCTGTTCCCTTTTTCCTTGTAGTGCGTAATGTAAATAAATAAAGGCGGTTACAGCAATGTTTGTTCTGTACCGAGTCTGAGCTGATGGAACGCCGGTAGGTTGCAGATGAACTCTGGCCCAGACTGAGAAGGTTATGGCTTAACCTTGGTGTATTTTAACCTTGATACGCGACGCGGTTGTTAGACGGGCCTAGGGGCGCATGCTTGTATGCACATTTTTGTAATGAAATGTGTTACGGACGTACCTTGGTGCATGAGAATCATGGTTACGTCATCGGAAGTGACACCACAGTTTCCCTAGTCCTTGCGTGGGCATGCGCGTGAATATAAACGATTCGTCCATAAGTGCCGCACTTCGAACGCGTACTTTTGCCTGAGCTCGTGTTCCTACTGTTGTGGCGCACCTCATAGTCGTTCGTGTTTGTTCGGGTGCAGTATGAGTTGGTACTCTATAAAGGCGTGCCTGTGATAATGAATTGCACAGTTTGGAGGTCAGAATCTGCCTGTAATGTTTTACGTTCATTATTTGGTTTGGAAACCAGAGACAAGGGTTAAACATTGTTGGATGTGTTTGGAGAAGGACGTCCAAAACTGCCAGACGCAATGGTGCAGGAAGTGATAAACAGATTGCTGGCCTCACCAAAGTAATCGTTGCGTAGAGTGAGTGAGGAGTTAAGAGGTTTGGTGAGTGTTTAGCAGCGTGGTATTGACGCTTGGGATGTGAGGTGAGCATGGAGTGGCGCGGAATGTAAGGGCGGGACAAACTGGAGTGCCACGAGAAAACCCGCCATGTTTCCCACATACGAATATCGGGAGCGACCCCACCGGGAATCGAACCCGGATTGCCGTGATGAAAGGCGTGTTGTCCGACCACCACACCACCATAGCCCCGACGTTGCTTAGACTGTCGCAGGAAATGGTATTTTCCGAAAGCACAGTCTACGAGCTGCCAAAAAAGTAAAGTTGCATACGTATCGTATTATTGCTGGGCAACAATTGTAACCTCCGGAAAAAGCAAAAACAGTCATTGTTATTGGTTCCAGCAGTTTGTCAATGCACATCCTGGAATTTTTGACTTCACATGATTCTCCGACGAAGCGTGGTTCAGTCTCAGTGGGGCCATTAATTCCTATAATACCCGGCTTTGGACAACTGAGAATCCTCGCATTGTGCATTGAACACCTCTTCATGNGGGGCCATTAATTCCTATAATACCCGGCTTTGGACAACTGAGAATCCTCGCATTGTGCATTGAACACCTCTTCATGGTGAAAAAATTTGAGTGTGGTGCATTTTATCAAGGTGCCGTGTTTCGACTCCGTATTATTCAACATAACAGGTCTACGTGGTCTACGTGGAAATCTTCCAAAAGCTTGTGAATCAGTTCGATGACTTGGAACTCATCATTGGTTATTTTCAACAGAGTGGCGCTGCTGGCCACTCTTTCAACGCCAGCATGAGAGAAATAGTGTNGAACTCATCATTGGTTATTTTCAACAGAGTGGCGCTGCTGGCCACTCTTTCAACGCCAGCATGAGAGAAATAGTGTCCTTTGAAGATGGCCACCCAAATCGCCTGTCCCTACCCCACTTGAATTTTTCCTATGGGGCATGCTGAAACGGAAAGTATCGCAACAAGTCACTGTCTGTAATGTAACTAGATGACACATTCGGCGGGAAATTGACGCAGTGATTCCTTGTGTGTTGGTTGCTACCTTCTGTATTATGGAGAGGCGTGTGCAGGCATACGTTGGTGCTAATGATGACTATTTCCAACACTTGCTGTGACGTCACCATGTTTCTCATACACCAAGGTATGTCTGTAGTACATTTCATTATGACTAATAGATTGATTTTAATGAGCGAACATCAAGGGCCGAGAGTAAGTGAAACATCCTGTTCACAAACGGTATCAGTGACTTACCCGAGATTCTAACTACGACTGCTGTCCGAAAAAGACCCCGGAGATGTAGGTCGCAATTTCGGAATTAGTTTAGTCCTGTGTACAAGGGCATCTACTGTGAACAGGAAAGGTAATTCATTATTGTGTACTGTGACTGTCCTGTTATTGATCGTCAAATATTCAGGCAATTAGCACTCTCTATCAAGTTCTAAAGATTGCTCTGTGTTTCGCTATTTTATTCCACAATTCATGTGCATAGAAACTTAATTTTTGTATTCTGAGATTAGCGTTTAAATTTCTTTTAAAGCGTTTATATTTTCAGCTATTATATCTGCATTCATAATATTAACATCTGTAAAATATACTTGTTTGAAACGGCTACGAAGTTGTGAATTTTGTGTATTTGTACTAGCGACTAATTATGATTATAACTACTGCCGACGTGAGTTTAAGTACAGCATGTATCTCAGTAAATAGAGACAGGAAAATGTTGCTTGTTAAGTGAGCTGCCGACCAAGCTCCACGATCTATGTTGTCGAACACAGCTTTTTGTTGACTGGTCGGTGCCTAAGCCATGTAGTTGGCATTAGTCCTTGTTGTCTTGCCGGTGTAATTTTGCACAGTGTTTAAAAATATAATTCTTCTGCAAAACTAATTGTCGTCAAATGCAATAGTTAAGTTACCTGGCTGCTGTCACCGAGGGACTTGGAGACAGTGTGAAGACGTGTGCATGGCTGGTGCTGCTGGAAGCTGGATGTGTGTACGTGCTCGTCAGAGGCAAGTGGAGGCGGTGAAGTCACACCACGGCGTGCGCGGAAGCAGTTGACGGCAGACGAAGAGTGGCGGGCCGGGGTTAGTCGTGTCCAGCGCTGCAATGTGGTTAGGGGGGGAGGGGTTGATCCTGTCGCAGACAAGGCGGCCGCTGTGTCGTCGCTATATATGGCGAGCGAGATAACCCAACCCCGCGGTCTGCGCACTTCCGACTGCCTTCCTCCAGTATTACCTTTCCGGGCTGAGGAAGACGTCGTGCCACGGACCGCGCCACCGCAGCGGCGCTTGGCGTCCCTTGTCCGAGGTACCCGGGGGCCGTGCCGTGGTCACTTGGTGACACCCCCGCGCGAGTCTGACAACCGGCTATAGCAGAGGGGCCTCATTGCCGGAGACCGCGCGACCAATACACTGCTTTCCCTACTTTCTCCGCTGGCCGTCCAGCTTTACGGCCACGCGAAAAGACGCACGTTCGCATTTCAAACATGATTTCCCAGCAAGCTTTAGTATTTCAATTCAGAAGGATCGTACATAAAAATTATCTAAAATGCAAAGTGACTGACGTATTGTTTTCCTGTGAATCGGACGCCCGGTGGCAAGTTATGTATAGTATTTTGGTATTAATGCCAACCTAATAGCCTATAAATGGGGGTGGGGATATCGAATGAAATACAAGTGGAGCTAATTTGAATACGAAGTCGTCGTCGACAAGACTGTTGAGACACTGACAGTAATTTGGAAATTGAGTAACTCTGCAAAAATGGTTCACAGCATTTGCATTTGGTAGAACTATTCGTAGATTCCTTAATAACTATTGCGATGAAGTGTTTCTAGATTCGGTACGAGTAATGCTGCTCAGTACACGTACTTCAATACTCGGAAATTCATTTTACGACTAAGGAAAAAAAATGGTCTGTAAGAATATTTAAATCTAATGGACTTGTTTTGCAGTCGGTGAGTATATACTTGGCATATACGTGAATACATGACACGTGTAACATAGCAAACAATGCAAAGTTGTATAAGTGTTGTTTGTGGGCACTACGATTAGTAATTAGTACATAGATTGCACATTGAAATTTACCGACTTGCTACGAGTGTGGCACTCTGTACATAGGGAAAACAGGCCGTCCACTGTCCACTCGCAAGGAACGCAAATAGAATTCTAAACTGGGAGAAACGGAGAAACCGAGACTAGCAGAACATGCCTGGAAAAACAACAACACGATTCTGTGGATAAAAGTACATTACAATAACCAAAGAGCAGAATGCAATAAAAGAAAAATCAATCGCGTTTAATCAAATCCATTAAAAATGTCATTAGTCAACAAACTATAATTTCTGTATGTTTGACGGGGCAGCGTAACCTCATATTTCACAGCCATACAGAAACATGGGCCTGATAATTCGCTCGAAGAGCTTAAGTTACTTCGTACAAGGGAATAGAAATTCCATAAGCATAGAATATAAGCTTAATAAATTTCCTGTAGCTACATTCGTAATTCTTTTAATGTGTTCTGCCCATGTAAGTGGTATGTCGAAAGCATAAAGTTTTAGAGAATTAGGTTGCCAATAATTTAAAATGAAATGCTTTTGTCCCTAGGGAATAACTTCACTTCAAATAAGACCTATATTTCCTATTAGGTGTACTAAACACCAGTGGCTGCCTCCCTGCCCAATCTGCATGCAGTGTTCCCAGATACCTCTCTTTTCCTATTGGCGCTGTTCTGTCGTAGCTGACGGGCCATATCGCCGTGGTAACCTGGTAGTCTTCAGATCACCGTTGTTCAACAGGGTATGATGGGATCAGTACTTGAATTGATGACCATCCGAGGAACGCCCCTTAGCCGAAGGCGCACACCTAACAATAGGTAGACCCACTACGGTTATCACAAGTTTAGCCATGGGTGTGAGGTCGTGTCGACCAGGTACTCCATCCACCCTGTACCAGACTGCGACACCAGGCACAAACGGCCCGTTTTTATAGCTGTTTTGTCAAGTGGTCGCTCCCCCGGTGTGTGAGTTGTTGTTTCTGTACCCTAGGGGTGGCTGGGCACGGAATGAATCTGCACTCTCTTTCAAGTGACAGCACCGAGCACGCCACGGCGCGCGCCGTCACGTGCAAAAGCGTCCATATGCACCTATGGTTATTCCTAAATACCGTGCCGTGCTGTCCACGGCGCACGGCGATATGCCGTATCGTCTGAAAGGGGTCTAAGGTCAACCCGTTAGCTGGCCACAACCCCCCAAAAACAAAGCAGTGCAGCTTGTCTGCTCAACACACGTTGCGGTTTTTTGGCACGTGATTTCATCACGGCCTGCTACTGTCTGCTGGAGGTGCGGCTACTGTGATCTGGTACACCACTAGAAGAAATAAGAACGTGTGTTTGTGTGTGTGTATATAAATATATATATTCTTTTACATACATACACCACTAAGTAGAATAAACTGTACCTTCTGGACATGGAGCATAGAGGAGCTGAGGAGCGGGTGAATGACATCAGGCGGTGGCCATTTTGTGATGTCACGACTGTCAAAATATTTCATTTTAACCCCAAATCGCTTCATAAATGGATTTATTTACCCCAANTGTACCTTCTGGACATGGAGCATAGAGGAGCTGAGGAGCGGGTGAATGACATCAGGCGGTGGCTATTTTGTGATGTCACGACTGTCAAAATATTTCATTTTAACCCCAAATCGCTTCATAAATGGATTTATTTACCCCAAAATCTACTTTCACCCCCAAAAATATTCCAAAAAAATATTAAGATATAATTATTTTTGCTGTTTTTATTTCTTGCTCAAGTCCACAAATCAGCAAGATGGATTCGAGGCTCTTCGATGGGTGAGCCAAAACGTCAGGTGGACTCGAGGCTCCGATTCAATCCCCGCAGACAAGGAAGGACAGTGGTCATGTTTATTTTTACATTAATACCCCGACCAGAATCTTGAATTAACATGACTTTGACCTGCGATAACCGTAGACTGACCTTGAACCCGAAAAATGTATAAATATCAAAACATAAATTGTAAAATAATTGTAAAAATCAAGTTACAAATAACATTATTGACGCCGATAGCTATCTTGGATATCAGTGACCTTAATCCCAGGCGAGCTTAATTGCGAAAAAATGGAGAAAAGTTACAAAAATCGTAAAATACCTAATAAAAGAATTGCAATTTTTTAAAAATAATCAAAATCGTAACAACGAATAAAATCTGCGAAACTAAAAAAAATCAACACCATTTTATGAAAATAAATATAACCATTTTTTTAAAAGATTTACATGTAGGAAGTCCGGTGTTCGATTCTCACTTCCAGTACGGCGAAGAGCAGACTACTGTATGTCGAGTTACATGTATTTTAAGAATATTTTTTTAATTTTACAGACATTTATTTAACTGTATTCGAATTTCAAATTTGTTACTAATTATTGCTTTTTTTTTTTTTTTTTTTTTTTTTTTTTAATNTTTTGTTACTTTTCTAAATGATTCATGAGAAAGTTCACCTGGATTAAAGGTTAATATCATGGATATCCAAGATAGTGGTCTAAGTCATAACGTAATTTTTCCTTAATATTTACATTTTTTTTGCATTTTTTGCATTTTTTGTGATTTTTGTCGATTTTTGGGGTTCAATGTCACCCCAATTTCATCGTGGGTTAGGATGTCATGTTAATTCAAGAGGTGGTTGGTATAAATGTAAAGAAATAAGGCCACTGTCCACCCTGATTCGCTGAGCTTGATTCTGAGCCTCGAGTCCGCTTCCCTGCTTTGAGGACTTTTTGGTTCACACATTGAAGAGCCTCGAATCTGATTTCTTGATTTGAAGGCTTGAGTGGATTTAAAAGTAGTAAAAATAATTCAAATAAAAAATTTTACCTTTTTTTGGACATTCTGTAGGGAATAAGGCGATTTTAGGGTAACATGTCCATATCAGAAATGATTTTGGTTTTTCAACTGGTTATTTTGACTGTCGTGATATCACAAAATTGCACATTCCCACAACTGAGGTCATTTATCCTATCCTCAGCTCTTTCTCCATGCCCCAGAAAGAATTATTTTATTCTGCTCCCCTAATTTGCCTCTCACCTTCACAGTCGAGCAAGCGGCTTTACCGCTCTGCAACATGCAATATCCTTTTAGCTTTTGCAGGTTGTACAGCCACACTAGCTAATCTTAAAAACCTTGTTCAGGTATTCTCCAGTCATATCGTGTTTTCATACTATCACTGGTAGTTTTAAGGTGCTTATGGGAAAAATCATGGGTTTTGACTAACCATTGACATATTTTACTGCCATATTCTGGGGTGGCTGCTTCGTTCACTGGGCATCCGAACAGCAGGTCACCAGGAAGGTAGACTCTCTACCAAACAGTATTCTTTGGCGGTATTGCCCTGCTGACTCGTTGACTGCCGAATGATATGCCAGGCCAAATAAAGGTACCTTGGTGTCCCAATCCTTCTCGTTGTATTCCTTGAAGATCGTCAGGTACTCTTCCAGGATACGATTTAGTCTTTTGACCATCTCGTCCGATTGAGGGTTTAATGCTGTGGTATAAGTTTTCTTCATTCCTAAAATCCTCGTTACCTCTTGAAAAAGAGTTGCTTTAAAATTTCTTCCTTGATTAGAATGAAGCTCGAGTGGCACTCCGAACTTGGAGAAGATGTGCTCTACAGCATCATCTTATCATCCTCTTTGTTTGGAACTGGTACGACCTCGGGCCACTTTGTGAAGTAGTCTACACTACCAGAGGGTACCAATTCGACTGGTAATGGTTTGAAAATTTCCACTGCCATCCTCTCAAATGGGGTTTTAACATTTCATTTCTGAACGGGACCTCGTCGCTTAGTTCTCGGACACTTACTTGCGGTACAGGCATCACACAGACAGCACCACTTCTTAACATCATCCCGACAATGCAGCCAACAGAATCTCAGTCGAACTCTGTCGAGTGTCGTATTCACACAGAAGTGTCCACGTATTGCTCTGTTGTGCAGTTCACTTTGAATTTCTGAAATTCGGCTTTCTGGTAAGACCAATTGCAAATGACTGTGTTTCCCATCACTACTTTCCCAGTTCCTGTAAAGCATGCCATTATCCAGTACAAGAGAATTCAATTATTTTCAGTATGCTTTGACCTTAGGCCTAGACTGGATATCTCCTTCACTCTTGGTCGATAGCCAGCTTCTTTCAATTCCAATATTGGATGCAAGGTGGGGTCAGTTAGCTGACCATTTCTAATGTCATTATTATCCCATGTAAGTAACCCATCGCAAGATACAGAGTTTTGAATTCTTGTCCTTGCTTTCCACGATACACCACCACGTTCCTTCTTGTGTTCACAATAATGACAGAATGGTTAGCATAGTCTCCTAGAAAGTGCATATGCATTGCTGTGAAGGCGCCCAGGCCTGTGCTGTATTTCAAATATATATTTTCTTGCAGGTGCTCTATCTACCAGGTTATTTGAACTTCGGGGTTCTTGAAATTTAGAAGCCATGTTAATGAAGCATGATCAGTTCTTAGAATGAAGTGTCTTCCATAAAGGTGTGGGTTAAAATGTGTAATTGCCTTCACCATGGCCAGAAGCTCTCTGCATGTCGCACATTTTAATACCTAAAGTACTGAAGTATTTCAGTGTTTCCTCCTTTCCATCCTGGTTCTGAAATAACATAACACAGCCCCTATGCATACATCACTAGCATCAGTATCCAGAATGAATTCACGCTCTCTACTCGAGAAGGCCAGCACCATGGAAGATATCAGAATTTCTTTAATATATTAAAAGGAACTTTGCACTCAGGGGTAAAATAAAATGTTCTTTTCATTTTAATTTTTGGTGCAAATTGACTTGTAGGTGTTATTTGAGGCTGAACAATTACTTGAAGCTGTTATTAAAGTATCAGAGTTACACCACTCAAGCACAGACATGCAAGTGACAACTGAATTCCATAGATAACACGAGCGAAAATATGAGAAATACAAACACAATTACCAATTACTCCTAACACCTGTCTTGGACAACTGCAACGACTTATAAAGCCATGCAAGTAAACTTCATTAGCATTACAGTTAGGACAAGCAATGTCGTAATGATCCAAATAACCTGTATCGTTTTCATAATTCAAAAGTTTTTGGTGCAAGGGAACAGTTAAAGGGTACTTGAGGCTGAACGATTTTTTTAAATTTGTTGGGTACCAATCTTTTATTATTTTGGTCTTCTCGGGGTCTGTTTCAATCTCATGAGCCTAGACAACATGGCCCAATAAGTTAATTTTCTTTTCGAAATGGTAGCACTTCTTAGGAACTAGTTTCAAGTTGGCTATGGACACTTTCTTGAATACAGAGTCTAAGCATGTCAGATGCTATTCAAATGTATTCTGTAATCACGATGTCGTCTACATACACCTGGCAAATATCTAAGAGCAAGGCTTTATCCAGCACTCATCCAAAAGTAGCAGGAGCATTGCATAACTCGAAGGACATAACCTTGAATTTGTCAGGTTCCTTTCCCTTGGATATAAAAGGCAGTCGTTTCTTTTGTCTTCTAGGGCCACCTCGCATTGCAAGTGCCCACTCTTCATGCCCAAATTATAAATACATTGTGAATCACCTAGATTGTTCAGTGTATCATCTATCTTGGAAGTGGGTAAAAATCTTTCTTGGTCACATTATTAAGTTTGTGGTAATCAACCCAGAATCTCATAGATACATTATGCTTTTTAAAGCACAATGGGATAAAAAACAGATTTAACCCCTTTATATATCTCAGAATATCGTCAAATATCTCATGTGAAGCTAGCTGTAGTCTCCTTGGTGGCTGCTTTATGGACCTGGCATCATCTATGTCGATGTGATGGCATGCAACATTAGTTTTGCCAAGGTCATTTGGCTCACAGGATAAAGCACCCCTATCCCTCTGTAGTAATTCTGAGACAGCCTTCTCTCTTCGCTAGTTGAGGTTTTCCTTTGTTCTTGATAGCAGTTCACCCAGAGTATCTGACAGAGGACATTCGATTTTTGTGGCATCGAAGCTTCAGGAACATTTTGAAATACTTCAGACCTGACTGCAAACTCCTATTGTGCCCCCCCCCCCTCAAGAAACATGGTACTATCTGCTAAATCAATTATTCTTACTGGTAAATCTCCGAGTTTTAAGAGACCAAATTCCATGCTACATAATCCAACCCTTCTGATATAAATGCCATTTTTCTGTGCTGGTTGGATTATGCCTAACCATCTGACAAATTTTCCATGTAATATACCTAGAATAACAACTACGCTAGAATTAGGGAATAGTAGATTAACTACTCACTACCAGGCAGCTCATTTTTTAAAGATATATCTTCCTGTGTTGACATTGACACGTCGGTATTACCTACCTGTAGAATCCACAGTCGAGTATCGATAAAGCATCCAAATTTACATAACACATCAAGTCCTAAAAGACTCTTTCTCTCTTTCTGCTATGCAAATATCTTGTTCTAAGATGAGGTTACCAAGCTTTAAGTGTAACCTTCTCTTGCCTCTGACTGGTGTGGTCTCACCCATTATTGTAGTTAAGCAGCAGTGATCCATGCTCTCATCGGACGACCTAGGGGGGAAGGCCCGAGGATGTCTGGTCTTACCACAGTAATAATCACTCCTGTGTCAATTACCAACTGACAAGGAACATCGTCTAGGCTCCCCTCCACCAATAATGCATCCAAATCCTGTTTCACCGAATGAAACTGCATGAAAATTGGGGGTTTTCCTCCAGTAAACCTTTCCCCCAAGATGGGTGCTCACAATTTTCCGAAGATGTTGCACTTTCGCCTGCCTCTCTCTGCCTGTTTCCTGTTTACTGGTGCTGTTGTTGCTTCTGCGAAGGACATTTGGCTGTCAAGTGTCCTGACTGTCCGCGTAATAAACATTCAGGCTGTTTGAGTAAGGTACAGCGAATATTTACAGCGCGAATCCCCGAAGCGATGTCCCTCGTGGTTTGTCTGCATTTCCTTCAGTGTGTTCTTATTGCTTTCGTTCTCTTCTTCGCTCAGTATCACTGCCTGCACTGTATGTCGGTGTACTGATGCCTGTCTTGCTGACCCCACCTCCAGTGCTCAGGCCAGGGCATCCTGCATGGTGTGAAGCACAACCAGGCCTACAGCTTGCCATACCTCGGTATCGGCGAAGAAGCAGACTGCATTGACATCATGTACCTCCTCAAAATATCCCTCCAGAGACATGTAGGACAGCCGCATAATGTCCTGCCACAGCTCCTGCTGTGGGTACCCTGGTCGCTGGGAGCAGCTTTGCAGTTGGGCATGGTGGGAGTGTCGCAGGTATCAGTTGCCGAATCGCATCTCCAAGACCAGCACCAGTTTGGATTATTCCATTCGATGTCTTTTGGGTACATACATAAATATATGCAGTACACATCACCTTAGTACAGCCACGAAGTAGTACGCCCGCTGATCATCAGTTAAACCTTTCATGATGGTGATGATGTCTTACTGATGCTGGTATTTGCGCCAGGGTGTCTGTTCATAGTAGTCGTGGACTTAGTTGTGATGCCTTTCCCCACCCCTGACTGAGGCGCACTCGTGCTGCAGAACTGCTAGGCCTCTCGTGTGTTAACTGTATTGGCGGTGATGACTACCTTTTCCTTGTTGCACACATCCATCGGCTCGGTGTTGGTCGTTTTCAGCTCCTCCACAGCTGCTGGCCCAGAGTATCTGCCTCCCTGGTGTTTTAGGAATACTTTCCATTATTTTTCGAGGGTGCTTCACTCCTGTTCCATCTTACATTCGACACAGTTCATTCTTTCACTAACATATTCAAATTTCCTGTCTACCATATCGTTTACATTGTCAGTAATTATAAAATGGCGGTTCAGCATCACCTCGAGTCCTGACGGGGATAAAAGGGACAAGCCGGCGGTCATCTTGTATGATGTCACACACCATTTCCCTTTTTACCCTCAAGAATGGTTCAAATTGCCAAAATTTGCCTCAAAATTTATTATATTTCCCTCCAAAACCAGCACATTTTTTCACAAAAAAATATGTTTTGTACATTGTGGCTGACTTTTCCACAATTTCCGCCGATAACTCTACAATGTGGCTAATTGACTCCTTTTTGGGAATAAGGAGTGAAGAGTGGAGGAGTTACCCTGACATTCATGCTCTATCATTCCATGCCAGCCCCATCCATCTTGCCTGAAGAATGTTCGAGTGCATTGCCCCATCATGCAACTTCTCATCATGCTCTGTAATTCCACCATGATTTTCTCATTTACTTCTGGTTTCCTTTCACCTGCTGTCCTAGTGTTGAAAAGTCTCATGCTCTGTCTTTCCCCCTTGGTTTTCTCATATTCTTTCTGGTCTCCTTGCATCTGGCATCCTGGTGGGGACGAGTCTCATACTCTGCCATTCCACCTTGGTATTCTCATATTCCTTCTAGGCTCCTTTCACCTGATGTCCTGGCAGGGATGAGTTTCATGCTCTGTCATTTCACCTTGGTTTTCTCATATTCCTTCTGGTCTCCTTTCAACTGATATCCTGATGGGGACCAGTCTCATGCTCTATAATTTCACTTGCGTGACACAGAGCGAGGCCTGCCCATGCACGCTATCCTAGAGTCGCACCACACATGCGCCAAGTACGTCCTAAGCCCACCTATAATCATAGTTGGCTGTAATTTTTGAACAGTTTAAGATACAGCCACCAAATTCATAACATAGTCATCACCCCCAACAATGTAAAGGACAGCAGGGCGAGTTTGTCCTAGCCATTATAAGCATAGTTGGCTGTAATTTCCGAACCATTTAAAATATAGTCACCAAAATCATAACATAGCCATTGCCTCCGACGATGAACAGGGCTGCAGGGTCAAGCATGCCCTAAGACCACTTATAAACATAGTTGCCCACCATTTCCCACCCACCGAAGCTATAGGCATCAAATTCAAATCATAAACATCTACTCTGATGAAGAACAGGGTGTTAGGGTCAAGTAAACTTTAAGACATCTTATAAGCCTCCTCCACCTAGGCTACAGTCGTCAAATTCATAACATAGATATCGCTGCCGACAACGAACAGTATGTTAGTGTCATGTACGCCCTAAGCCCTCTTATAAGCATAGTTGTCTACCATTTCCCACCCACAGGCTATATTCACTAAATTAATTTCATTGACATCACTTCCGACGACGAAAAGGACCGCAGGGCCAAGTACACCTTAGGCCTTCCTATAGCATAGTTGGCTACTATTTCCCACCTACAGAAGCTAGACACCAAAGTCTTATCATAGACATCAACTCCGATTACAAACAGGATGGTAGGGACAAGTACACATTAAGCCCTTATATAAGCACAGTTTCCCGATGTTTCCCACCCTCCCCATCTACGACCACCAAATTCATTTCACAGTCATCACTTACGACTGCAATCAAGGAGATAAGGGCAAGTAGGGCTTAAGCCCTGTTACAAGCATAGTTCGTCAGCATTTCCAAATCTTTGAAGTTCAGGCACATGTAACAACTGTCCACAAATGTAAAGAAAAAATAAAGGTCGGTGTACATAGAAGTGCATGGCTAAGTTACCATTGCATGTAGGAGTGTAGGATCTGAAATAGCACACACATACGCATCGACCGGCATGCACTTGAAGATCACCCACCGTCGTCCTTGTTGTCTGCTACCTACCAACTCGGTTACTCCTCAGCGTCAATTAACCTCCCTTCGTCCACCATTGTCCAGGTTATATATATATATATGTGTGTGTGTGTGTGTGTGTGTGTGTGTGTGTGTGTGTGATGCCAGCATGGGAAATATACGACAAACAACCACAGGGGATGGATAAAATAATATTAACACCTGACATATATACAATAATTATTTATTAATAAGGTGTTGGGCCACCATTTGCTATTAGAACAGCTGCAATTCTTCGCGGAATAGATTCGTAGAGTGTCTGAATAGTTTCCAACGGAATGTTGTCCCATTCTTGTACCAAAACATCCACCAATTGCTTCAATGATGTTGGAGATAGAAATCTGCTCCTCACTCTCTGCTCTAAAACTCCCCATAACGGTTCAATTATGTTGAGGTTCTGGCGATTGTTTGATTATATTCTGATGCTCCTCAAACCAAGGCTGGACCTTTTGGCTGTGTGTATGGGCGCATTATCATCTTGGAATATGGCAGTGTTTGGCAGCAATATGCTAGTCATAGTAAGAACTTCATCATTGAGGATGTCGAGATATTCATTCGCAGTAATCCGGGTAGTGATGAGAATGAGAGGACCTCCCTCATGCTTGACTGTAGGAAGCAGGCAGTCCGGTTCGTAGGCTTCTTTTGGGGTTCTCCATACATAAACCAGGCCGTTTGTAGGAAACAATGTAAACGATGATTCATCGGACCATACCACATTCTTCCAATCATCAAGTGTCCAGGTTTTATGATCGTGGCACCACTTCTTTCGCAGCTTAGCGTTGGCGTCCGTTATAAAGAGTTTTGCGATTGCAGCCATTATGAAGATCAACGGTGATCGAACATCGTACGAAATCGCACTCCACACAGTGACACTAGACCATCTGAACGTGTGACAACAACGTGTGGCCCTGCCCACGTTGCCTCCATGCNAGCACTCCACACAGTGACACTAGACCATCTGAACGTGTGACAACAACGTGTGGCCCTGCCCACGTTGCCTCCATGCATGGATGCATTGGTCTTTGCCACCAAGACAAAAACGGGACTCATCACTGAAGAATGCCCCCTGCCATTCTGCATGGCATCATAACAGGCGGTCACGACACCATTGCAGTCTGTGGTGACGTGTCGTAATGATCTGCGTGTATATAGTCTTGCGTGATACAGTCTTCTGTCAATGGTAGTGGCACTCACTGGATTCTGTATTGTCGGAATCACTGCTCGGTGTAAATTCGGGCAGTTTCCCAGAGGGTGTGTATCGTGTCTACGTGCTTCCCTCTATCCACTGGCGCCAACAGCGTGGTACGGTAATATCCGCAGACCGGTATAGCGTGCAATACGGTGAAATGACCGCGCCGTTTCCCGCAGTCCTACAATGCGACCCCTCTCGAACGCGTTCAACTGCTCGAAGTACAGTCGAACGCTTCCGACACAACACACGAGTCGGAATGGAAAACACGCATGCCAAGATCTTAGCTGCGATAATGCCAGCCGTAGTTGTCGTCACTTGCCCCAGAGCGTGAAACGTAGAAAATGTGCGTGTCTCATTGTCATACCTACCTATCATGTTTCAATCCGGTAGGTTACTTTTTGTGGGTGCAACTATTTTTTTTTTACAATGAGGGCGGAATTTGACCTATTAACTTCGTGAAGTGATTCCTTATCCAAAATCAAGGGAGAAATATNTTTTTTACAATGAGGGCGGAATTTGACCTATTAACTTCGTGAAGTGATTCCTTATCCAAAATCAAGGGAGAAATATGTGTAATATTTTTTACTTAAATCGAATATTAAGGGAAATTTGAGCTCTTTATAAATGAATATTTTAAACTGTATTTTCGTTAAGTACCGGCAACGAAGAAAAATTAATTTATAATTCCCTGGACATTGTTTTATGTTTTCGGGATCTTCAACCTAGGGGCAAACTCTTATTAAGCCCTCCCAATCTAACAAGGGTGGGCATTCTCTTATTGCAGAGAACTTTTTTACCGTCTGTATTTATGAACTTTTGATGCTAGTTTATCGAGAAGTATGGACTTTTTAACAAAAATTGGAATCATTTTGCAACTGCAACTGCTACTGCCCAGCACCTATCGTTTCTTTATAAAACTCACAATATACCTTGTGGCAGCCATGAAACAGTTCCATGCGCATAGGCAATACCAATGCTTCCTGCAGGGAAACTATAACAGCCAACTTCAGCACTGTAATTCTATTGTTGTATGATTCATGTCGTTTATAGTATGTGTTAAATATGTCTGCCTTCATCGTCTGTACTGTGACACCATAGGTACATGTAGGTAGTATTGCCTACGAGCTAGGCACTGTGTTGCTGCAGGATTAAGTATTGTGTTCCTTTTTTAGCCTACTTTCCTTTGAAAAGGTAGGCTTATGAAATCACCCGAATGTCTGTCTGGATGCANTTTTTTACAATGAGGGCGGAATTTGACCTATTAACTTCGTGAAGTGATTCCTTATCCAAAATCAAGGGAGAAATATATGTAATATTTTTTACTTAAATCGAATATTAAGGGAAATTTGAGCTCTTTATAAATCAATATTTTAAACTGTATTTTCGTTAAGTACCGGCAACGAAGAAAAATTAATTTATAATTCCCTGGACATTGTTTTATGTTTTCGGGATCTTCAACCTAGGGGCAAACTCTTATTAAGCCCTCCCAATCTAACAAGGGTGGGCATTCTCTTATTGCAGAGAACTTTTTTACCGTCTGTATTTATGAACTTTTGATGCTAGTTTATCGAGAAGTATGGACTTTTTAACAAAAATTGGAATCATTTTGCAACTGCAACTGCTACTGCCCAGCACCTATCGTTTCTTTATAAAACTCACAATATACCTTGTGGCAGCCATGAAACAGTTCCATGCGCATAGGCAATACCAATGCTTCCTGCAGGGAAACTATAACAGCCAACTTCACCACTGTAATTCTATTGTTGTATGATTCATGTCGTTTATAGTATGTGTTAAATATGTCTGCCTTCATCGTCTGTACTGTGACACCATAGGTACATGTAGGTAGTATTGCCTACGAGCTAGGCACNACCACTGTAATTCTATTGTTGTATGATTCATGTCGTTTATAGTATGTGTTAAATATGTCTGCCTTCATCGTCTGTACTGTGACACCATAGGTACATGTAGGTAGTATTGCCTACGAGCTAGGCACTGTGTTGCTGCAGGATTAAGTTTTGTGTTCCTTTTTTAGCCTACTTTCCTTTGAAAAGGTAGGCTTATGAAATCACCCGAATGTCTGTCTGGATGCANTTTGTGTTCCTTTTTTAGCCTACTTTCCTTTGAAAAGGTAGGCTTATGAAATCACCCGAATGTCTGTCTGGATGCATGTCCCCACCCTCTCCTTACAAATTTTTAATCTATGAACAGATTTTAATAAAATTGTGTAGAAATAAGTTGCCACTAATGCCTATCACGACGCCACCTTTTATAAAAACAGATCTCCTATATTTATCAAACTCTGTGATTGGAAACTTCTGATTGTAAATGTATTAATACGCGAAGTATTCTTCCGCCGCGTATGTTGCGGACGTTGCGTATGTTGCGGACTTTGCGTAAGCTTGTTCCTTAAAACTCGTGTCTGTTGCTTGTGTCTTCCCTTCCTCCTACGCGAGTGTCATCCCTCCCTCTCTACCCTTATGATCACAACAAATGTGACTTTGAGTGAGTGAAGAGATTTAGGCGGCTCTTAACAGCGAAGTCTTGAGACGATGAGGGTGAAATGGGGTAAGAATGGTGGAACGCCTGAATGCAAGGGCGGGGGAAACGGGAGATTCCCGAGAAAACCCGCTGACCAGCGGCATCGTCCGGCACGATTCCCANGAATGCAAGGGCGGGGGAAACGGGAGATTCCCGAGAAAACCCGCTGACCAGCGGCATCGTCCGGCACGATTCCCACCTGCGAAAATCTGGAGTTAGCAGTCTAACCGCTCAGCCACTGTTGCCCTTAATATGTTTTAAGAGTATATATCTTTATTAGAATAAAGTAAAAAACATTTCGTATGTTTACTGTTAGCGTAACTGATTGAGCGTCCATCTATCAGCCAAAGGTTTTTGGGTTCAAACCCGCTTGGTCCAACTTTTTTCTCATAGTGTTTAAATTAAGTGAAGTTACATATTACCACCCGTATTATGTTGAATAAAGTTTATTTATTTTAATAACTTCGCCAAATATTAATATACGCCATGATGGATTGTTAATGGTACGATATAATAGCTATTTTATTACGACATTCATGTGTGTCTATAGCCAACCAGTTTTCTCCACCATTTTGTAAAATAGCACCACATGAGAAAATAAAATATTTGTGTCATATCTTGGGAAATAATCAACCGATCCCAAACAATCTCAGGCGACAAGTTATATTTTTTATAGTTCAACTAACTTTCTGTTAATTAAGGGGGTAGCAACATGTTATCAATATAACAGCCGTGTAAATATTTTAGGCTAATATGTCGATATGTTGAAAAATTATTTCACACAAATTTTATTTGCTAGAAATATCTATGACGAACATCTATGTTATTTGTTCGCCATATATGGAGGTAGCGCCTCATGAGAAAATAAGGGTTTTGTGCTATACCTGAGGTACCAATTAACAGATTCTCACCCAATTTTGCACACAAGTAGTGCTACAGAGGGTCATGTAAAGTTAATTGATTTAAGTGAATTACATACCTGATTTAAAAATGATTAGTCTCTAAATATATCAGGTTAGTAAACCCTGTCTTCCAAAATTATAGACTGATCACAATTGAAGTTGATGCTGGTAATCGTTATCCTACGTCTGTAGTGAAGTAGTTTGCATGCCAGCTTACAGTACGAGGGTTTCTCGTGTGAATTCCTGGTTAAGGCGCTTGTATATGTAATTGTCTCGTTAGTATTGCCTTTGTTTCTGGTTCCATGTCTAGTGACATCGCTTTCAACAACAGCAATCTTCGCTTTCAACAAATACATCAAATCTATTTGCATTCATGTAGAGGAAAGTAGATTTATTAGTTATTGCGGTAAGTTTTTGTTGTTAATTAGGCCATACTACTCACTAAACTAGTATCAAACGTTTACGATTCCTGGCGGTAAAAAAGTTATATACAACAAGAGAATGGCCACCCCTTGTATTTTCATAACACTGGAAGGTATTAATGAGAGTTTGCTTTCAGGCTGAAGAAACAGGCAACATAAATCGATGTTCGTGTGTTGTAATTTTATTTCACTTTGTTTCCGATATTTTGCATAAATCAATTTAAAAACTCGATTTTCAATGTCTTATGTCTCCCTTAATATATTAGGTTTAGATAGAAAATGTCACATATTTTCCCACACTTTATTTTTTATAAGGGATCACGCCACGAAGTTAGTCGGTCGAATTCCGCCCAATTCTGTATAGACGGCGTGTTGGAGTGATAGTTAGCGAGGTCTTGCTGCTCATCCATTACACATCTGCCGCTTCCAATACAATTCCAACAAGGACAACACATTCTAGTTCAGTATGTTTTCTTAAAACTTAATCGTAATTCTTGGAAACTTGTTTTTGTCATACTTTTTATTTCCTTTTTACTGCTGTTCGTCGAGTGAGAAGTACTTATTGTGAGGAATTATAGGTAACAAAATTTGTGGGGAATATGTATTGACTAGTTATCCAAATAGACTGTTTAAATAATTTTTGTAATTTTTTGCTGATTTTGTTTACGATCAGTTTTTTGGTTCCTGAGTCGACATGTTGAATACTACTTTGGTCCCCTTCAATAACTCCTTGAAAATTCGGGGTATTTCGGTTTTTGGCAGGTGGTTGATTTCTTTGTCGGGATCAAGGTCATGTATATGGCTTCCATTGTTAAACAGTCACCTTTCAAGTGAAATGAGGGAACTTAAGTACCATATTTCAATATTTCCGCTGCCCAACCGTAGTCAGTCGGCCTTGTTCCAGCAGAACTTCTCCTATCTGCTGGCCGCTTTTCAATTGTAATGAGGAAGCAAGAATCACAAGAGACATCCAATCCCGCTAATATATGGCCATCGAGTTGATTGCCATTTAGAGTTGTGTGTCGCGCCTAGCGAAGATTGCGACACTTGAACATTCCAATAAAACGCAAGACCTTTGCCATATCCGTTTTGATGATTTGCTGCGAAAAAAATGCAGTGTATATGTCAATAACTCGATTTAACGTTTGAAATTACCACACTATTTAATTTAGTTTTAAAACTGTTTTTTTTTTTTTTTAATAAATCCAGTGCTGAAAGCATTATTCTCGCGCGTTTTGCGTGTAGGCACAGTTGCCAGGTCATGAACGCAAACAACAGTGATATTTGTCAGTGCGGCGGTTAATAAACTTGGTTCGTGCGACAGCATTATTATTATTAAAACTCGCCTGCGCCAGCAATATCACGCAGTCTTGTGACATGCAGTGTAAAGAGGACGTAAAGTCGAGAATTGTTTGGACCGCAAGTGAGGCACAGTGATAAGGGCGACAATAACACGCGCCCCAACGCGCCATCGGTCATACGCGCAGGCGCTGAACCGGCGTTTTAATACACGTGATGAAATTCTACAGATATTAACTACGACTGTACGGTGTTACTTTTCTCCTTCCTCTTGAGGAAAATGCGTTAGCAAGCTCTAAAAATGATATTTTCTTTACAATTTTCACATATTCTTTTTTAATACGCTTAATGTGATAAAAATAAAACCGTGCGTTCTTGGATACTTTTTTAAATCTTTTCTTGCAAATATTTATATTCCCAGGATATACAGTACGTATATTTTCCGAGATACGCGTAAACGTGGAATCAACGAAAGTACAGAAAATATGTTGGGACTACTAACTCTTATACACACTAAATACTTTGAAACTATACAACCTTAATTCACCCTGGCCCAGTCGAATTCAGGTCTATCGTTCTCGCCTTCAATTCTCGATTTTATATCTTGAAGTTTGTACCTTCCGGGCACTTAGTCTACAGTCAAATGTGAATTACTGAGGGAAATAAATGCTATGATGTCCACCGTTTCAGTACATCCCTGCGACCCTTATGTTATCCAGTTTTGCTGTTGCATAAGTGCTTCTGAAGATAAAGATCACAATCATTTTAGATTTTAAAGTTGTCATTTTCTCATTTTAGTATTCTCACTGGGTGCTAACCTTCCTCAGTGGCTAATTAATCTTTATGGTTCCAAGAATGTTATTTCATGTGTGTGTGTGTATATATATATATATAGNATATATATATATATATATATATAGTAAATGCAAATTTTCCTCAGTATCTGACCTTTCATAGTAAAAATGAATATAATAGAACTCGAAATTCATCCACTGGCTTAAAGTGTTCTTTGCAACAAATAACTGACATAACATTTGCTATACTTATACATAGAATTTCACATCTGCTGTTAAATTAAAATCTTTAGTGCGAATAATTGTGTGATTACTTTTTAACCAATTGCATGAATCCATAATTTTATTTTATGTGTAAATTGGAGTGCAGAAAAAAAATATATAATGCGTCTCGTAACAGAGGATCGTGGAAGCTCGGCGACTAGCAAAGCAGTGAAGAGCGAGCGAACTCTTCAGAAGGAAACGTGACGTAAGTGCACGTCTTAGTTCACACGCCGTAAATAAACTTCAGCGGTTTTGAGGTATTGCTTATGGTCGCACTTGGCAGTCGAGAAGACTGACGTGTACAAGTGAAAGTTGACTTTCACAGCGCAGGCTGTGGAACCTAATAACGGAACTCGAACAAAGCAGACATTTACGACGCCACTATGATTGTAATGTATACCACAAAGCTCTCAGCCAGTCACGTCAGTTCTGAGGAAACATGTCAGCAATATTTTTACATTGGTATTTGTCTGATTTTGACCAGGAAAGGGGCTGGACATCGGCACATAACACCGTCGGATAGATATTGAGTGACGATTAACATAGAGAATGTTTGAAAAACATGAAGAGTATGTGTAAACGTCGCTGTGCCACACTTATTTGGGCAAAGACTACGCATTTTAACACATGCTGCTTAGTAATGTTATTGTTAAGACAAAATAAAACAATTGAACGCTTAAATTTTATTTCGCAATACGCTTTTTAAACTTTCCGTTCCTATTTCATAAGTGCACACTCGTACATACTACAAGAAAGTATGTCACTTGCCACGTTTGAAGTGCTATTCAACTGAATATTTTAAGTGTATGCATATTTATAAACGACATTATTACAATACATGGAAGACTACACGAAATGTTTTAATAATTTGTATTGTGCCTTGCGCGACTGTACTGTGCGAGATAAAATGTCAGTGGTTGTGGAAAATCTCAATTTACGGGACATCGTGTTGAAAATGTAACTGTAGTCTTTCGGACTTGGGCAGAGCAACCCGCCTCACCCAAGCCGTAAGTCTGATTAACCTCACAGGCGTAGGTGACGGGGAGAGCGCCACTATAACATATATTGCAGAAATTGTTTAGGATGAAATACTGAGTGCATGAGTAGTGTGTAATTGGACAAATGTATGTTAACACTACAAAATCTGTTGTACATGTTACGTCGCAGTTATAAAATTGTTTCGTAAAATAATTGCGAGCGTCACCCTTATTTTGCATTCAATTTGGCCGAAGCATACCTAGTTTTTAGTTACGGATTTTCCATCAGCATAAATTTCTTACAGACATTAAATCATTAAAGGGCGGCTCTAAACGTGAGGCGCAGCCAACGAAAGCAAGGCCACAGAAGGTTGCTTGTAATAATATCCGTATAATCCTATTTAGGCTGTACCCGAATAGTTAGAATATACAAAGGTGAAAAATTAAAATGAACACCATTAAAGTGGCGACGTAGAAACACCATATGCGCATGGGTCACTGATAGAGGGCAGTACATGCAATTATTAGAAGTGCTGTGCCCAATACAACTGTAGTTGACTTGGTGAAAGAATAGTCTGTTGTTTTAAGCATCGGCCTGTGAGCAGTAAGCATTGTAGACATGCCACAATGGCATAAACGACCACACTTCTTGCAATTAACGGACTTTGAACGAGCGTATTGTGGGCCTGAGGGCTGGATGGTCCTTACGAATAATTGCCCAACGCGTAGGATATGAAGTGTCTGCTGGGCTTGATTGGTGGTGCCAGTGGCTCAACGATGGTGCATATGCTCGTCAACCTGGTTCATGACAGCAGCGGCAAACATATTCCCGCCGCACAGATTAGGGTTACTGTTGCACCCAGGGTGTCAGCTAGGACCATCACCAACCGTTTGCTGGACGCTGGGCTATGGTCAAGGGTGCCGCTCGTCAGGCTTTTTCTCACACCTCATCACTGTACAGCCCGCCTCGGATGGTGTCGCGAACGACGCAACTGGAGGGATGAATGGCGCGGAGTTGTGTTTAGTGATGAGAGCAGATACTACCTTGGGGCCAGTGACGATCGTTTGCAAGTGCGGCGTCGATCAGGAGAGCGGCAACAACCAAAGTGTATGCAGCAGCAACATACAGGACCAACTCCTGCCAGTAGCATGCGAATGTCGGTTCGGGCACAGGATTCATGATTCAGGAGCCAGGAGCCACCAGACACCAGCCACCTCGGTTGTCGAGGCGGCTAGCGACCGGCTGCCAGGGGCAGCCATGTTGTGATGTCACCCGATCACCATATTATATCTTGGCGTGTTTCACCTTGTTCTCGTGCCCTTGAATAACCTTGAACCGAATTTTTTTTAAATTAAAAAAAAAATCTACAAATCAAGGAACATGAAACATTTACCTCACACTCACACCACCACCTTAACCAAAAATTCCTCCCCTTTTCCCAATCATAAAAAATGAGGAAAATAAAAAAAAATCGTAAAAATCGAGCAACATATTACATTAGACCTTTCTTACCTTGCTCGCCCCTCTAACACGAACACCTCACCCACCCCTCTACAAAAATTAATCATTAACCTTACATAAAAAAAATACCCCTTAAGCCATACCAATCAATCGCATCTGCCCATTGGCCACTAAATTACGACTTTAAGACAATTTTTTTTTTTTCATTATTCGACACAATAGAGTTTGGTTATTTCATTTTTAGTATCTACCACCAGAGAGCTCCTATGTCGTCTATTTCCAAACCTTTTTAGGTGACTAAACTTTTCTCCATACCTGGAGTATCTCTAATATTTTTGTCAATCTTTTAAAAAATGGAATATACGATATTTAATTAAAATTGTTTTAAAATGATGTGTGGAAATACATAAACTCTTGAATAAATGTCATTATATACATCGTACTCTTACACTGCGAGTTTACCTCTAGATGCCAATTTCAGTGAGCCAGGAATTTAAGTGGGCACAGAAACTCCACCACTTATGTACGACCTTCCGTTATGCCGTTTCATTCAACACCTTCTCGACAAAATACACATCTGGAAAATTCGTCGGCTGGATTTCCTCGATATAGAAACTTCCACGAATGGGTACGTTGTTCAGATCTTCGATATAGTAGGTTCTTGAAGAGTAGTTGTGTATACGCTGCACACGAAAAAGTTCGGGGCTCCAATTTTCTGTGAACCCTTTCTCGAAGATGCCTTTCTGTTTGGTGAAGCATACCAGGTAGCTGATCTTGGCTTTTGGCATGTGTGGGTTCCTCTTCTTGTGGATGGAGTTCACGGTCCGAAGCAGGGAGTCGTCCTTGATATCTTTGGGCTTCCTGCGAATAGTAGAATGGAAGGTGGAATTATGATAACTGGTGAGTTTCGGCAGTAGCTTCAGCCACTAGTAGCTGTCATTCGCCACGAAATGCTGCCACATCTTGCCCTTCAGAGTCCTGTTGAACTTCTCGACGATAGATGCTTTGAGATTGCTATATGTGGAATAATGATATGTTATGTTTCTTCATCAGGGTTTTGAACTTTGCATTGTAGAATAACTTCCCCTTGTCGGTTTGCAAATTAGTTGGTACATGACCTTCACACAATACATCTGCCATGGCCTCAGTGACATCGCATGCATTCTTCGCTTTAACCGGCCTGGCCCAGGCGAATTTGCTATAGTCATTGATACCTGCCAACATGTATTTGTAGTCCTTGTTGACCCGAGCATAAGGTATCATCTCGACGAGGTCGGCTTGAAATAGATCGTTCATCCCACAAATCATGACCTTGCGGCAACGGTAGTTGCTCCTGGTGGCTGCATGTAGTTCGTTGGCAATTCCCAACCGACTCATCGTATGTAGCCTCCCTCCTTCAGTTCTTCGACGATGGTTATGATTAAGAAATTTCTAACCCTTTGCAAAGCGACTAGTAGTCGTAGTCTATCCACCAGTTCGTTCGGGTCGTCCCAAAACACATAATCGATGTTCTTGTCACCGTCTATCTTCTTCTTCCCCACTTTTCAGTGCTAGGCTAATGAAGAAGTCTGCGAAAGTGTAGATTTTTTCGTGATCTTCGTCCTTATAAGCCCGCTCTCAGGATCGTAATCTTGGTAAAGCACGTGCGTGAGTTCGAGCAACATTTTGTATTCCAGCAGGTCGGATTCTGTAAACTCGTGAGATTCGTGCGAAATAGAAGTACATAAAACCTGGGTGTTCCACGTTTCTTGTAATCGCCTACTTGGATTATCCCCCTTGGTAGAAACTATTTCATCATCAACGAGGAACAATTTATCATTATTCCTGTATATACCATACATCGTATCATTATTACAAGATGTGTACGATCGTAGGTACCGTCGAGCCAGAGCTGGTGCCATTACCAGTTACAAGGACGAAATGTTTAGTAGCAGCATCTTCCGATCGTTCAGGTTCGCGAACATTTCGAATTATTCTTTTACCAGCATCGCAAGTTCCATTGTTTCTTGGTGCAAGACAGCCTCCATCTTCGTCTTTATCAAGTTGCAGTTTGAAAGTACTGTCCGAATTTCGATATGCTGTAACTCATTCTCAAGTGTCGATTATGAACTGATCGAAATCGTGTAGGTACCTGCCATTATATAGAGGCCAGTCTTTTGCGATCACCAAAAATTCGTTAATGTCATGTCTGTATTGACATGGTCATCGTACACATGTCGCAAGTTCGGGTCGTTCATGCGAAGCAGCACCAACACATTCGCATCATCGCGAAGCAGGTGTTTGGGTTTGCACAAATAATTCTGGTCGAGATACACACAGTCCACCTTCGCATGCCGTCCTATGCTTATGTAGTCTTGAATGTAAGTCTGTGTCTCACATGCCACATCGTCGAAAATAAACACTGAGTTTGGCAATGGTTCACTCGGTGGTGCAATGTCTTCGTAATCGCTACAATGGAAATATTATAGGCTTTCTACGGCCTGCAGTACTTATGCCAGTCGCTGGTATTTCTGTTGATGCAGCGATTTTGAATATAGGTACACATTCTCGAATCGAAGGCTATTCTCTTCTTCCAGCAACCTCAGTAGGGCACATGTCCCACAATTCGAAGTACCAGTTATGATGCACCTCATTGTATTCGGAAATAGGATTCCATGTCGTGATTCGAGGGGATAGTTTCATCTTCAGTAGTAATGTGTATGGGTAGTTTAACATCTTGCTTGACAATATGTGTGTTACCACTACTATCTTGCGGTGCTAACTGCGGTGTGTGCAGTGCTAAGTGCAGTGCATGCGATGCTAACTGTGGTGAGTGGGGTGCTAATTGCAGTTGCAGAGAACCAGTTATACAAGTTTTATAATTTCGTCAAAATATCACTCCGATTAAACTGCCTCTGGCAGAGCTTGCATTGAAATGCCATACTTGAACTTTTCATTCTGCAGGTCGTTATTTCATATCGACGCACACTGCGCAAAGCTGTAAATGCTTTACCGCAGAAGTGACAAAGTAGATGCTTTATAAGAACCACGCTGTCCCATGTCTACAGTCATACTGAAACAAAAATCTATAAAATGAGCCAATTTATAAATTTTTAGGTCAGTTCACTGCGATGTCTCGAAAAGGTAAGACCATAGCTGAAAGTGGGATCGTCGATATGCTGATCATACTACCATTCAAGTTGCACATTCCTGGATACAAATTTTACAGTACTGGAACAAAGATAGCTAAGAGGCTGGCATGCGGCTATATGGGCATCAATGCACTGGACGAGGCACACAAGCAACATGACATCGCTTACACCCTGAATAAAGATCTACAAACACAGTACCAGGCAGACTAGATACTCACGCAAAAAGCTGACGAGATAAGAAAATCGTCCGGCGCTGGACTCGGAGAGAAAATTGCGGTCTGGGACATTTCAACTGGATGAAGGCCAAAATGAAGATGGGCATTGGGGCGAAGAGCAAGCGAAAGGAGCAAGTGGAACGAAAAGTGGCAACGAAAGAAAGAAAAGAATGCAATATCAAGAAAACAACTTCTGGCGAATTTTTCAACTGCTTTCGACTGCCCTCTGGCCCCTCGGAGGCCTAATCGGAGCCAGGAGTGGTATCGCCCGAACCATCAACACAGCACTGAATTAACAAACGGAAGCAGTTGTCCTTAGCCCAAAGGAAAAATACAAATATGGAAGCTATTGCAATTTACAAAAAAAATGGCCAGGGCCTCTACCTAAAGCCATATCCAATAGGAGGAGGAAGTGTGCAAAAGCGATGCAGCAGGAATAGGCACTAATGAAATCTCTACCGAAACGGCTGCTCACGAACCTGGATTTGGAACCGTATGCGCCCAAATTAAAGATACCTAACTTTCGCGAGGTGTTCATACGAGATGCTTTGCCTCCTAAACCCAAAGGTGACGAATGTGTCGTAATCAACCTGGACATGACAGCTGGTCCCGGTACGCACTGGGTAACTTACGTGAAATGTGGAAAACGTGCAGACTACTACGACAGTTCTGGGAATTTGTGTCCTCCACCCGAACTGTGATGGCTCTTGAAAAATTGTAAACTGACTTACAAATATGAGATGGAGCAGATGCTGATAATGTGGAACTGTGAACACTTCTGTCTTCGCTTCCTTTTCTGTTACGACAAGTATTTGAATAGAATTACTCTACATGGACAGGAAACCATCAGTCATGTCGGTAATGCTTACCTTGATGGGTCGTAGCTCCAAGATATGTGTGATACACTTCCCTCCACTCGGCCTGGAAGGGGAATGGTGCATATGTTTTGTCGATTTTCAAACCTAAAATGCGATACCAAACATCCATAAATAAAACTGAAAAGGTATCTCTTGAAAAGTGGTAATGTCTCCTGCTAGGTAACATTGGCCGTTTGCTCTTAACTAGACGACATTGCAAGGTACATAGAAGATTTGCTGTCTCCCGACACAGAATTCTAACTGTGTGTAAATTCCAATACTCTGAAGAGTGTCATAAGATGCAGCGAAGATATCGACTTTATGAAAGCAGATTACATCGGGTCCATCCATGCTGGGGTTCGAGCCACGCATATATGAAGCTGGCAAAATCCACGAATCATCGGTACCTATAAACATCTTGCCTGTAAATGTGATACGAATAAACTGCAATTTGGCGAGCAGCACATATCTCAACGGTAGTCCAAGAAATGTGCTGCACTAGTTTGCACCGATGGTCCCTCCTGGTTTTAAACTGGTCATGGCACCACAAGGTATCATTTACATTCCAGTCGTCGCGAAGAGAGCACACGAGGTGGTCGTGACGATCGTCGACCAGCATGGAAAGTTGGTGAACTTTCGAAACGAAGAAATCACACTATGCTTACATTTGAGAAGATGGGAATAAGATTTATGGCGACCAGAAACAATAAAACAAAGCACCACATCAAACCAGCAATAAATATGCTGCAGGTTACCAAGGTGTGAGCACAGGCTAACGAGATTTTCTTTCGAAGTCTTGGCTTCGAGGTCGATCGCCATGGAAGATTACATAAATGTCGATGAGCCGGTCGTGTTTGAAGACAGCATCACAAAAGTGGAACTTCATGCATACCGGCCATTCTGATTGGACCATACACACTACCATTGGAAGTTTGGATAGTGGTCCAACACCAAGATGTCTTTACTCTTTCTTGTTAATCATTCCTGCGATTCAGTGTAACACTGACGAAAGAAGATGGATCCAACAGCATCGACAAAAATAACAAGCAATGGTATTCTCCACCTTATTGATCGCATTATGTATTTCTTCAACGATGTCGAGGTGGACAAGATGAGAGATGTCGGCATAAAGACCACAATAAAAAACTTCCTCTTGCTCATGCCGATTGAGCTGTATGTGGCCAAGATGGTAGGCTGGGAGATACAAGATGACAAGTTTTCCTATATAAAGTGGAAGGAAATTCGAGGTCTGCATTCCTCTAGCGATATTACTGAGATTCGCCGAAGACTACGAACGAATTATCAATTCGAAGCAGGGACTGGTATTGCTCCTAACCAATACCCACACAAATGCCATTGTGTGTACAGGAGAAAACCAGGAGACAGTGGAAATGAAGCTACAGTCTATCGAATGGATGTTGCCTCACGTTCAGCTGAGTACTACAGAATGTATCAAGATGCTGAATAATGTGGAAGATGGAAAAACTTCGTCGTGTCTCGAGACATACCTCGGACTGCCCACAAGCCAGCGTGTCAACTGGGTGGTGATGTCCATCTTTGCTACCGAGTAACCGAGGTTCGTCATCTTAGAGCTACAGACCAGAAGACAGCACAATATGAGAGTGAGCCATTCGCAGATCGACACATGTCAAATAGAAAATGTTGGAATATATTTTAATAGTGAAAGCTATCCGTGCATGGACATGAACATGAACTTTGAAAATGGCCAGTCCCTGTGGGCATATCAAATGTACACTCAATTCCAAAATGAATATTATGGACACACCCAATCCCCGATACTGAGCCTGGATACCTTCAGGAGTTTTGCCCTGTCCATAGTGTTCGATGTGAGTAAACAGGGCAAGTGTATCAGTTCGAATGTGATCGACTGCAGGATCGAATTAATTAAGCATGCAAATATTCCTGCACGTATAGACTTTTTCTATTTGATACTTTACGATAGACCGGCATCATACCATTGCCGAGACAAAGTCGTCAATATATCTTAGTGAATGCAGCAGAGGATATAAATATGGACCATAAGCAATATCTGTTTAGTCGTCTTCGAGCATAGACAGAAACAGGATGTACTGTATCTGCAGGGCTTCCAGAGACAGAGCTGCTACATACTCAAGGAGATCGCAGTGTCCTATCATTACGATGGCAAAATGTGCATGTGCTCCTTCCGACCCCCTTATTCGTGGAAATTGTGTGTTTGTGTAAAACCATTTAAATGTTGTTATTTTTCACCCTTACTCGTTAAACTTAAATGCTATTTATGTATTTGGGTAATACAGATGTAGGCTGAAACCTGCAGGTGAAAGCACAGTTGGACCTCGGAATTTACACATGCCTTTAGGTTGAAACAGGCAGTGTGTAGGATGTAATGGTGAGGGGGTGTTTGTGGAGGGAAGAAAAGAAGGTAAAAAGGGATTCAGTTGGTATAAATAATTGCACCTTGTGGGATCCTCCAGTTTGTCGAAGGAGGAGTTTGGATCGTCTCATCTAGCCTTTACGGTTGACACCATATTTTGCATCTGCGATGATTTCCGACGCTCCAGAGACATCGGGGGTAGACCACCTATAGCAGCATCGCCAAAGACTACTTTGGACATAGTACCATCGAAGCCATCGACTTATTCGTGTGTGGTACCAGCAGTGCCACAGACTTCTTGGGTATTGTTTTCTTCCTCTTCAGTCATATCATCTGCATTTTCGGCTGAGGCGACTACCGGTCTACTGAAATTTCCAGGTTCTTCGGGAATATTTGACACCGGGACTGCAGACGTCTCAGCCAGTTCTTCAGCTGAGGAGTTCTTCAGCTGAGGCAACTGCATCGCCAACCAAGACATTGGCATGTGTTCCAGAAACATCTGTATGGCTAACCAGCTCTGCTAAACCATACCAAAGTTATAAGTGTCGCTTTCGTGAAAAGACCTTCGCTTTCATTAGCAATACCCAATGTCATGAGGAGCATGGCTGTACAAAGAGCCTCGCCGAAATAAAGTACGTGTTTTCGAAACACGCGGTGTCGATTTCATGGATGGATAGTCTAAAGGCACACATGAATATACGCAAGAGGCTTCCTCCGTTAAAAATAGAGTATCAACTTCCACAGTTTTCTACATATGTTGACCTTCCCGACTTTATCAAACACAAACATGCCATAATCAATCGTCACAACTATGATAACAAATGTTTTAAGTGGTCAGTGTTGGCTGAATTTGTTTGTCATCGCATCCATAGCATGTTGACAAGAAGTATGCTTAGGTGGAAGAAATGTTTTATTTTAGCGGACTGGATTTTCCTACTTCTCTACAGCACACACCACACACAGAGTTGTTACAGACACACCAGAGTTGTTCTAAAACGCTCTTAGCGTTTTAGAACAACTCTGGTGTGTCTGTAAATGTGTACTTGCTGAATGCTAGGGGGGAAATGGTGCCAACACATGTGACTAAGAACCAGAAACTTTAACATATAATTAATCTTCTGATGGTGAAGGACGAATCTAAAAGTATTTCTCATTATTGTTACAGAAAAAACTTTTCAAGACTGTCGTGATCGCTGATTACTTTGAATGGGTACAAAGTTCATGTCTGCAAACAGTGTTTTAAGCATTATACCGATCACCCACGGAAATCAGGTATCATTGGGGCACAGTGCCTTTCAATACACAAAATAAAGTGTAAAAGATAAATTTTCAATATGCATATGTGTTTCCTCGTGTTGTACATTACCGAATAAAATTAGTTTTTTTTAAAATAAGTATGTTGTGTTTTATTTATTTTTTCAAAGATTAACCTTAAAATTTAAAATATTAGTAAAAAAAATTTAAAATACTTCATCTTTGGAGTTGCCAAAAAAGTTCGGAAATTGACTACATGGGAGTTATCTTGTGGTAGATACTAAAAAAGAAATAACTAGCGAACTCTATAGTGTCTAGTACTGGAAAAAAGAAAAATGGTCTTAAATTCGTAATTTAGTGGTCAATGGGCAGATACGATTGTTTGGTATGGGTGAAGACGAGCAGCAGCAATCACAGGAGATGACCTGTACAATGTCTTGAGGTTCACGGTTCACGTTTCGAGCTTTTGCTGTGAACGTAACACCTGTACCATTCATTAATTTCAAAGAGCTGTGTCTCAGAAACCACTGAAAATAAACACCATGTTCATATACACTTCTCTTTATAGTGACCTATGGGTACTATCGTCTCTCAAAATATTTCCCTTTCCTCCTGACTCATCCAGTATACAGCTATTTAGTGAACATCGGAAAACCAGATCTTACTTTATCTGACTCACCCAGTTTTTAACTTCCATGCTGCCAAACATTTTCTCGAAATGACTTTATACGATCAAAGACTTAAGCTTTGATGTAACCGTTATTCACCTAAGATGTTCACCCCAAATATCTTCTGAACCGCTGGAGGTATAGAAATTTGGATTTTGATACCAGGCAAAGTATTCCTACACAGGTGACGCACGCGCTAGTGATACAGAAACACAGGTATCGAACGCATGCGAAAGGTTATTTGTTGTTGGTGTTGTTGTTAATGTTACAGACAAATAAAACGTGGTTTTATTTTATGTTCATAGATTGCTTACAATTAATTAACTGAACAATTGTGTCTGTTTCACAGTTCACATCAATGCAATGTCTCCCAGCGGATGATGCAACCTACCCCGTCACAACTATGGTCAAATGCATACACCTCCGAACATCCCATATATCTCAAAAAGTGCTCGTCGGATTTTCAAAATAACCACGTCAATGAACTCGCCACTTAATAACTCTTGCTTTTGGGAGAAGTGAGTATATTGCCATTAAAAAAAAAACCAAAGTTGGTACTGTTATGTCAGTAATTAATGACATCTCGGAACGGACATAGACGGGTTCTTATAAGCCCCGTAGTGCCATTTACGAATTAGAAATAAAAAATTCGATACCTTAACAGTTTGGAAGATATTTGGAGTGAACATAGTTTTCTTTTATGTTTTGCCTTTTATCGAGTGTTGTATGAAAATACTTTCTTTTAACTGGTGTATGTAACGTCAATTAATTACTAAATGTTTAAAAATGTATATTCCACTGTTGACAAGGGACTCTGCAAGGTGGGGCTGCTGACAGAATGGTATTACTCTAGATCAGGCAGCCACCAACTTTCGTGATGGTGATGCGTTTGTGGCAGCTCGCTCGTACGGACGGTGGGCAACATTGGTTTTGGGATAATTATTCCTCTCCTGGAATACAGCTGACTCGTATCCAAATGGTGTGGGTCACCAAAATAATTTATTGCTATTATATTTGTATGACATACTGTTAAACCTGTATGCATTAATTACTATTACTCTGTCCTAGCACAAAAAATAGACCACATTTTTTGCATAATGACATGTTACGTACAGATATTAGAAACTAGTTAACTTACCTAAGTGGGATAATTGACATTGAAATAAAATCCCACGAGCAACTTCAAGAAATCTTAAAAATAACGCTATAAAATGCTTTAGCAATTTAAAAAAAATAGTTATAATCAGGAACTTTTGGCATATTTTTAATTTAAAGCAATTTACAATGTTTTGTACAATTTTACAGCCGTACTTTAAATTGAATTAAGGCACGACCTTTCAGGCATCTTTGTTAAATTTTCTACAAATATTATTACGAGTTTTATTTGTATGTCACCAAAAAATAAGATTTATTTTTGCAAACCATGAGTGGTTATAAATATTGTGTTCCCTGTCACCTGGCTGCAGGCGAGGGATAGGAGATATGCGGCTGCCATCTTTAATGATGTCGTGCTGAAACCTCTTGCTCTATTATTCCTCGCCAATGATAGCCATCTTAATAGATGTCATGAATTTGCCAATGCAAATTCACCTATGCAAATGACGTAAATGCTGATTGTGAATATACTAATATCTCACACATCAATCACGCACACGCAAAAACCCGCCACCACCATCGATGTTTTCTCTGGTGCCTACCAGCTTCCACAGCACACCACCAGCTTCGTTTCCCACACTGCCCGTCAGAGTGCAGCACCATCGCCGTCGTTCACACAATGCCAGCTAGAGCATGCCACCAGAGACCGTCATCTTCGCTTCCGAAGATTGCTGCTAGGCACAGCGCTTAAGGCCGAAGTCCGACGCACAGTAGGTAGGGCCCTCGCCCTTACACACACTCGTTTCGGTGCACGCTAGCTGTAAAAGTGGAGGAAGCCTATGGGATTGTTCCAGTGCCCCTTGGGTCGCCAGTCTAATATCTTGACTGCCAGACCACCGCGACATTCAGGAAAGGAGGATGTTAAATGATGAATATGTATATACACTGGAGAGCCAAAAAAACTGGTATAGGCGTGCGTATGCAAACAACAGACGTATGGAACCAATCAGAGTAACGCGATTTGGTTGGCAGCGCCTATATGAGACAACAAGCTTCTGGCGAAGTTGCTAGATCGGTTACTGCTGCTACAATAGCAGGTTATCAAGACTTAAGTGAGTTTGAATGTGGTATTATAGTTGGCGCACGAGAGATGGGACATAGCATCTCCGAGGTAGCGATAAAATTTGGATTTTCGCGTAAGACCATTTCACGAGTGTACCGTGAATATCGGGAATCCGGTAAAACATCAAATATTCAAAATAGCTACAGCCGGAAAAAGATCGTGAACGAACGGGACAAACGACGAATGACGAGAATCATTAAACGTGACAGACGTGAAACCCTTTCTCAAATTGGCGCAGATTTCAATGCTGGGGCATCAACAAGTGCCAGCGTGCGAACTCTTCAACGGACCATTATTGATATGGCCTTTCGGATCCGAAGGCCCACTCGTGTGCCATTGTTGACTGCACGACACAAAGTTTTACGCCTGGCCTGGGTCCGCCAACACCACATTGGACAGTTGATGGCTGGAAACACGTTGCTTGGTCTGAGGAGTCTCGTTTCCAATCGTATCGGGTGGATGGTAGTGTACGGGTATAGAGACATCCTCATGAATCCATGGACCCTACATGTCAACATGGGACTGTTCAAGCTGGTGGAGGCTCTGTCATGGTATGGGGCATGTGCAGTTGGCGTGAAATGGTACCCCTGATACGTCTAGATACGACTCCGACAGGTGACAGATACGTAAGCATCCTGTCCGATCACCTGCACCCATTCATGTCAATTGTGCATTCCGACGGACGTGGACAATTCCAGCAGGACAATGCGATACCCCACACATCGAGTGTTGCTACCGAGTGTCTCCAGGAACACTCTTCTGGCTTTAGACACTTCCATTAGCCACCTAAATCACCAGACATGAACATTATTGATTATATCTGGGATGCCTTGCAACGTGCTGTTCAGAAGAGATCTCCACCGCCTCGCACTCCTATGGATTTGTGGACTGCCCTGCAGGATTCATGGTGTGAACTGCCTCTTGCATACCTTCAGACATTAGTCGATTCCATGCTACGTCGTCTTGCGGCACTTCTGCGTGCTCGCGGGGCTCCTACACGATATTAGGCAGGTATTTCAGTTTTTTATGTTCTTCAGTGTAGTTATTACTAGCCCGACTTTATATATACAATACCGGCAATGCACGGTTAGAAGAAGAAATACTAGTATAGGCCTACACACTTCCCAGATAATAAACAGCCACATAAAAATAGAATGTGTTTCTATCGAAAAATATGTATAACCCAATATAAGGCCTGTATTCCCAAGCAATAATAATAACACAAATAAATGGCCACATTAAAATAATATATCGTTAAATATGCCAACATCAGAGTATATGCAGATCCAACACAATGTGGGTGCCCTATGTAATAATAATAACAGAAATACATGGTTGTACTAAAAATTAGCGTTAAAGATGCCAACCTATGGTGAAATGGACTATACAATCAGGCAACACATCCCGCACCACCGCAGGGCGATACAGAGTATACACACTACCTCCCGCCGCATGCGCGATTTAGTGCAGCCCACCGGCGCAATGGAAGTGTAGGGCATGTAAAAGCGGTAGACATGCGCGCGCGCGCCACAGTGTGGAAATACGATGTCACCCAACATGAAACCTGCATGCTCGTATAGAGCTATAATATTAAAAATAAACGACCATATTAAAAATTTTGGTAAAAGACATGTACTTAGAACATAAAGAAACTGCCAGTAGGAAAACAAAAGGATAGAATATAGAAGCACTTACCAGTCCACGAGGACGACGGCGACAGTGAGCCCACCGCATCTGTTAATGCCACTGAGTTCATAGTACGTCAGTTACTAATCGTCATAGTAACCACCACCTCCGATGTCCACATCATCGGTGTCCTGATCATGATCATCGTGGGCATCATCATCAATCATTGTCGTTGTTACATTCGCCATTGTCATTGCCATCATCGCTCTTGTTACTGCCAGCAGGTGGATTGGCCTGGAGGTCGTCCGCACAGTCCTCCAGTAGACCCATAATAACTTGTAGCGACTTGCTACACTCCACGAATCGCCGGAGCCCTCGCATGCTCAGCTCGATTTGCGAGCAGGTCCTGCAGAGCAGAAATTGGCAAGTGAGTAGCATGAAGCTCCAAGCTCTTCCGAGCCTGTACCACCATGCCTGTTCGCTGTGTCTCCATGATCACCCACCGCATCTTGGTGTTCCTGTCAAGCACAGCAGCCAATGTCCAGACTGCATCGGCTGGAGTATTGCCGATGGCAATGCTAACATCGTCGACCATGTTTTTGGCCATGCCAATGTTGTCATCGACAACCTCATCATCGCCAATCTCGTCATCACCGGAACGAAAGTGTCTGCCTCGGACGAGACAAGCGACATCGGGGCCTCCAGTAGCGATGCCATGATGGCAATGGAGCATTCCACGCCCTGCAGCACGATGCTCTTCAGTCGAAAAACTGTGTGATGCACCAGCCTCAGCTTCGTCGAGAGTGCGGAGGAGGAGCTCGTCATCGGAGAAGTTGTCTGTCATACTGAATGCACAAACTGGAAATAGGTAACATACATGGGGTAACAGGTTATATAAGAACCTATCGAGTATCCCTACCAGTCTCCAGACAAGAGAAAAAATATCGTCAAACATGCCTGCAGCACCCAAAATAAAAACAAAGAAACAATATTCCAGTCCAAGAACACATAGTATCAGGCCCCTCTCTACCAGACAACAGCAAAACAATACTCCAATGAATAATGGGAGACATCGTCATGAGAAAAGGATGGCAGAAGATGACAATTAATCAGTGGGGACCAAAGGGATGGCGGTGTGTGAGAAAAGGAGCCATCGCTGTCCATGACCCCTGCCAACCCAGAGCCAATTGAGAACGCTCGATGCCGTCGATGGCCGCCTCCATGGCCATCCTACATGTGTGTCGCCATGAATAGTAAGCAGCATCACACACTACATGGCCGATGGCCATCAACTGTTGTTGCCTAAAATAATGCCTCGGTAGGAACCAGCGACAATAAATCTAGCAGGAATTAATAAAAACTAATGCTGCCTGCAACGGACAGCCATCCACGTGTATGCCGGTTGACTGGTGTTTGTAGCTGTCTTAAATCTTAAGTATTTTAAGTAATACTAAACAACACTTGTGAGAACAGATGGCATGCCCAACCTGGGCTCCAAGATCATTAACGAGTGCCATGCTGCCGCCTTAATACAAGTCAGAAATATACCCCTATCCACATCTCCTGGAAGGCCATTAACATCCATGGCCTACAGGCCCTCTGTAGCTGCCAGGCCTCAAGGAATTTTAACAAGCAGACAAACTAAAAGAATGCATGGATGGGGAACCAGCATTAATACGAAGTAATGCCCCTGAGAACACACTAACATGCAATGCACAGTATTACAAGTCAGAAATACAACCCAATCTCAAATCCCCGAGCAGCCATTAACAACCACGGGACCTGCTGTGGGAACCGAGGAGGAGCAGCTGGTCATTATAAAATGTAACCCGGACCTGCAGGAATTTTAACAAGTGGCCAATCTGCGAGAGCACGCTAAGTGCCCAGCCAAAAATAAACATGTGCGAGGCCATTAATAATGCCCATCCACGTACAGCTCCAGTTCACTGCATTACCAGTCATGAAATAAATAAACACAGGTATGGACATATAACACGGGGAGGAGGATGGGAGCATAAGGTAATGAGAGAGAGAATACAAAGTATGAAAAAATTACACCACACAAGTACATATATTTGTAATAATGAATTTATTTATACTTGAAAAAAATACATTTTGCAGTGGCACATACAGGTTTAATCACACCTCTTGCAATTCTGTATCCAATTACAAATCAGTAAGCACTGAGTGTTTTATCCAGCTTCTGTGGCGAGAATCGAAACCCAGCCATTTTACAAAAAGGCGATTGCCCAACCAAGAATTTTCTCAACCAAATAAACATCTCCTGCTCATAAAGTGTACATTGGAGCTCCATTCCATTCAAGTATGCAAGATAATAGGTCCTTGGTTCATAATGGTGCATTTTGACAACCTGTAGACTTTATGCTCCATTTTGGTGTGTATTATTTTGTAAATGTTCCCTTCACTTGTGTTATCCTGATGTAGTTACCAACCTTCGCTTTAGGTTTGTGTGTGTCCAATTTCTTTTTAGCTTTGAAAATAGTCTGCAGCAAAGAATTATCCCAAACACCTAAGGGCTGCATGCATATAGTGCGGTGTATTCTACGATTGTAGAATTATACCAATCGAGACAACAATTATAGCTACTTGTAACTTCCCCAAGACGAAAATTCTCGCCATATCTCAGTTTTCAGAGTATGGTTAAACAGTTCCACAATTGATGGTTTCATGCTGCTGTGGGTACTATAATGATTGATTTTATTCGCACTCATTAGCGAACAGAAGGCGGTATTGTAAAATTCTCTGCAAAGATCCATTTGCAAATTTTTAGGTAATCCCTTATCGTGCAAAAAAAGATTTTCATTGAATCGCTCACAACGAGGCCACGTTTCCGGCGAACCGGAATCGCCCATGAGTATTTTCTGGAAAAATCAATGGCCGTTAGCATGTATCTGAAGCATTTATTAACAGTCGCATATGGGATCATTCCAACTAGGTCGGCCTGGTATAGATCTCTCAGCGCAAAGATAAGTATTTTCCACCTGGGGTAATTATGCCACGTAGGCCAGTGGAACTCGGCAGCAATTTCTGCACATGATTTTTTTTAGTATATGTATGCACATTCCTGCAATTCTTAAAACATATTTACAATCTCGTTCGTGTGGGAACAATTGCCAGCCTGCTGAGACACAATTAGCAGCCATACACATGATATGTGCTCATAGACATCGTTCCAGAATACATATTCAAATCTGTTACCTCCATCCAGCTTCGAATCACACTCGAGCCAGTCGCCAAGCCTACATCCAGGAACAGGTTAGCGACAATTGCGAATTTCGTGTGTGTCTCGTCCTTATAAGCGTTGCTGGAAGTCATTGTCTGTCAAATGCGCACTCATTAGGGTGAGTAAGCGTTTGTACTGGAGAAGCACCTCGCGCGAGTAATCGCCAGGCTCGCGTTTAAACAACATTTCAGAGAGGTCTGGAGACTCTCGCATTGATTCATCGCCAATCTGTAAAAGAACATTGGGATGATAAAAAAAATGGGTTTTCCCTCAAGAACCATTTCTTATTGCGCTTATAAACACCAAATGTTCCGTAATTTAATCTTGTTGTGTATGATGATAGGTAGTTGCGAATGGTCGTGGTATGAAAGTTAGGCCTGTCTTTTTTACGCTTCAATGCAAATAATTTTCTTCATCAGCTGCAGTATCTTTCGGAAGTAACATGCGCCTCCTCTCAGTCCTGGGTTCGATGTCTGGTTCATTCTTAATTTCAGCAGCAGCAAGGGGAACAGTTTGTTGTAAATTATCTACCCAAGATGTCATAACGCCTCTTCCAGTGTAGCATCGTGCTCCATGTGCGCATGCTTAGCCAGTAAATACTTATTGTGCACACTGTCGATTACACGATGTAAATCCTCGGCAGCAGCAGACATTTTACTAAAAATGAAAGCAGAATGATCCTAGTATTAATTTAGGCGGTGTCTCGATGCATCTGTATGATCAGCTTTATAATATTGTCTTCAGACTTAGAGATATGCTAGCCAACTGCATCTCGCACATTCTGATAATATCTTTATTGTTCGTCATTTGAGTGCAAAATCAGATAGGACATGAACAATCCTGTGGCATATAAGGTCTTCCATATCAGCGAGCATCACACCTAAACCTCGGGCTTGTGCATCTAGTTTAGTGGACATGCTAGTAGCCCTGTTACCTATTCGCTCTCTGGCAATGCCGACTTTTGATTCCATGTTGGCTACAGCCTCTAGCTTCTTACTTAAAGCGGCCAACTTGCTCGCACCTTCGTTCGCTACATTAAGGTGTACTTCTAGTTTAGCAGACAGGACAGTAAGAACCCTGTTGTCAACTCTCTCTCCTACAGCATCGAGCTTCTTCTCCACAGCCACGAGCTTGCCTCCTAAAGCAGACAGTTTGTGCACATTGTCAGTCAATGTAAGAATTTGAGCATCCATCTTAGCAGACAATGTACCGACAGCATCAAGTTTCTATTCCATGTTGATCAAAGCATCTACAGCTTTGATTGCATCGATGGAAGCAAGTGCATTTAGTTTGGACATGCTCTTCATCAATGTGCCTAGCCGCACACCCATGTTAGTAGTCAGTATATTCATACCGAAGAGATGGTCTTCCATGGTGGCGAGCTTCCCGCCTAAAGTGGATAGTTTGTGCACATCCTCAGTCAATGCATGTAATTCAGTAGTCATGGCTGTATGAACCCTGCTGGCCCACACCGTTCAGTTTCGTCTCTAAAGCAGTGAGCACTGGCCATCAGTGTGCAAAGATGTGTTAGCAGTTGCTGCCTGCAGTACTGCAAGTGGTTGCAAAGCCTGTGAAATGATGCTGCAGAAAAATGACACATTAGACACATCGCCATCGTGTTTCGGCCCTCCAAGATTCTTAATAACCTGTTTTCCTCCGAAACTGCACTTACCATCATCAATAGATGCAATAGAGCTGTCCGACACACACTTCAGACCACTATGACCGAACTTGGATACAGTATAGCTCATCGTTCCCTGATGTACTATATTTAACTGATAGAATCCCTTACGGCACCTTCCCATATGAGGTGGGGAATCCTTAGCTATCACATGGAAACAGTGAGGTTCTCAGCACAACCTGGACACATACTCTTAAACCTGTCAAATGGCATATTTGTATTAACATGATCGGAGTAAGCATGTTGTAAGTTCAGGCCATCCACGTGGAATAGAATGAGGACATTAGCATTGTCGTGCAAAATTTGCTAAGACATGTGTGAATAAGTTTGACACTATTAAATCGAATCCACCGCTACATTATGGCCCATGCTGAAATATTGCTGCATGGTCGACTGTTTCTCACATGCCACATCGTCGAAAACCAACACAGAATTTGGCAAAGCATCACTCAGTGGCACGACTTCTTCATTGTCGCTAAATGGAAAATAATGCAGACCACCGATAGCTTGTAGTATTTGTGCTAGCTGTAGGTACTTTGGCTATTGTAGCGATTTAGAGCATAGGTAAATGTTCTCGAACCGAAGAATTTTTGGGTTCCTCCAAAAGGCTGAGAAGTACACATGTATTTCCATACTTGCTTGGTCCTACTATGATACCTCGCATGGTGTTTTGCATGAGCTTCCCATGATGTTATTCGCGGGAGAGAGTTTCGTCTTCAGAGGTGATGCGAACAGGAAGCATGGTGGCTTGTGGCACAATCTCGATTGAAATGATACATGAACAGGTAAACCACCAGAATTTATGGCAACAGGATCATGTTCGAGACCTGTTGAGGTAGCACCCTAGCATTTGTGTGCGTGCGAGAGGTCAGGTGATGTGGTTGGTCAAGTTCGCAGTCGGGTGATTGGGATGGCCACGTACTGCGAAAGAAACATATAAAGTAGGCATGACGACCAATTCGTACTAGTATGCCGTAATGTGTCATGGGAGTAAGACCAAGATGGGACATGAACTGATGAATACACTGATCAACAACCTTCCTTTTGAGGCACACATTCAATGCTACAAATACTGCAGGTCTGGCATGCGACTAGCATGGAGATTTAAGCACGGCGATGTCCCTGTCAATTAGTTGAATGAAGTAGGTAAGGAACATTACATTGCCTATGCGACCATTGTCAAGTTTGAAGATAGGCATGCAGTTGACACCATTTTCGTAGAAAAAGCCAAGTTGATGGTTAGGTCAAGTCCAAAGCCCGCGAACTTGTAGCTGCCTGGGGGGACGCCAAGGAGGACGGTAAGAGAGGCGAGGTGCATGTACCCAGAGGTTCGTATAAGATTGAAGATATAGGCGATTACCTAAAGCATGCTCTGGAGCCGGAAGTAATGTTGGTACTGCGAGGTAACGCTCATACGCTACACAGCGAGATTTATTGTACTGCCCAGATAGACTTAAGCGACACACTAGCTGCAATGCTTGCATTCGCGAACACGATATACGGAGCAAAGAAAATTCATTAATACACCCTACTAGTTAACATTTTCCTCATTAAAGTTATAAGAATAAATTTTATTTTGGGTACAGGATTGTACATCAATGGCAAGTCCAGCCAAACACCACGAATTTTCCACGATTGTAGCTCCAGGTTTTAAGCTGGTGGATGTACCGAAAGCACCCATTTACGTTCTGTTCTGGTCTCTATAGTCGACGAAGTCAGTAGTTTAATTAATTTCCGAAGTGAGGAAATAACAGTACGCCAACATTTATACAAAGATGGCTCTGAAATTTAAGTGAGCTAGTGCTAAGGTAATAAAATCAGCTTACTGTACCAAACCGGAAGTCAGTACCAGGCGAGAACCCAGCGCAGTAACATCTTAAAATGTGCATTTTCTTAGAAGATTTGGGCTGGCAGACAACCAATATGGACGCGGAAATATTAAACATAGTCGAGCCAGGAGGCTTCGAAGATGCGATCACCAAGGCGGAATTCCACACTTATACGCCCCTATCTGCCAGGTCCGTATGTACCCTCGTACGAGGTTCGAATCGTGATGTGTGAGATATTAGCATATTAAAAATTAGAATTAATGTAATTTGCATATGTGAATTAGCACTGGCGAATTAGCATTGGAAAATTCATGACGTAATCCAAGATGGCCGTCATTGGCGAGGAATGACAGAGCAGGAGGTTTCGGTGTGACGTCATCCAATATGGCCGCCGCGTATCCCCGATCCCTCGCCAGCAGCCAAATGACGGGTAACATACTATTTATAACTACTGCTATAATGCAAAATATAAGATTCTATATAATTTTTTGTTTCTAGGACAGAGTACTTGCAAGTAATATCTAAAAGTTGAACGGTTTTTTGTACAAATATAAAATAACGAACTCTTTGGTTAGCAGCAGCACACTTAGTCACGACACAAGTTTTCTTAGCATATGAAGTGACACTCAGCAGGTATTTTATGCAGAAATTTATATTTTTGGTTATAAATCAAAGATTGGAAGGGGGTGGGATGCAGTTATATTGCTACCAAAAGGAATGGAGTTTTTTTTAAAACCACGCTCTTTGACGTCTTGTTCATGAAAGGAAGCACGTAAGCAGAAAATTAAAGACCTGAGGGGCAAAACTTCCACCTTGTTTGCAGTTAATTATCATCTGCGCTAAATCATGTAATTAGAGGGCGACGAGAAAACTAATTAACTCGTGTCTCGTTTTAATGCGTATCGGGCAAGTGCTGGCGGTGAGGGAGGCTTCAGATACTCCGGTCCTAGGACGGTGACGTAGGTCTGCGGAAATCCTCTTCCGTGCCACTGATTGCTGAGCACTCGCGAAATAACTGCCGTTATTGCCTGTGGGTGGTAGGTTTCCCTTTCACTTCTATCTTATTTCTTAAAACGTAGTATAATTCACCTGCCTCAGGTAGCCACTTGTGTCACCTTGTCAAATCGTAGCATACCTGGTTTTAAATCCACACTGCAAAACAACATGAGGTTACTGCCTGAGGAAGTCAACAAGAATGGGAAATATCAGACCAGGTACATAGTGAAGCTGATGTTCTACTCCGCTCTGCAAATGAAAATGTATGCTATTCAGTGCAAGAATTGACATAGTAACCCATTATGTGTCCCAATCGTATCCGGGCGACGCAACTACGCGGTTTATTTTGGCTTTTATTAGACGCGAGTACGTAACGGTGAAATCTGTCACGTATAATGCCCATCTGCATGAAAAGGAGAGGATTAGATGGAGTCTCAATAAGCTAGAATTCTTATATATCTGGGGCCGATGTGGATGAGCTGTTAGCCTGTTCGCCTCCCACCAATGCGAACCGGGTTCAATCCACGGCCAAGTAACTCCGGATTTTAGCATGGGGGAATCGTGCCGGACGATGCCGCTAATCGGCTGGTTTTCTCGGGGATATTCCGTTTCCCTAGCTCCTTCATTCCGACGCTACTCCATACTCACCTCAATCACCCTCATCGGTTCTCAAGACCTAGCTGTTAAGAGCCGCCCAAATATCTTCACTCTCTCTCTCTCATTCACTCTTATCTATCTGATAGAGTTAAGAAGTACTCTTGTGGCAAAGGAGAACAGGAGGCCAAAGAGAACTGGTTTTGCGGAACTTGATATTTGTCGAAATGGGAACCCTGTGATACCGAGATATGATTACACTTGTAATGGTAAAAGGGGCTGGAGAGGATCTACAAAATAACAATGTCCGCAGTTCTGTTGGCACAAGAGTCCTTCCCGGGAAACAAAAACCATATTCTTCTAGACACGTGTCTGGTGGAAAAATCACTTAAACCTCTCATTGAATTCGGTACTGCTTGACGTTCCTAATTTTTTATTACCGTAAGACACAAGTACTGTATACCAAATTACACGAGACTTCGTTATATACTGTTTTTAAGAAAACCTTTGTAATGTAATTTATCTTATGTGTTTTAGTTTTCCGTTGCTGGCATGTTTTCATTTGAAAGTTTCAGATCCTGGAGTGATTTTTTACAGTTTACACTGTAATTGTTATATGACAGTAGGAGGACCGAACTAATTTTGGTGCGCCTGCTTTGCATCCACTTGGACATTTTGTATTTCCATATGTTCTTCATCGATGCGTCGCTTCGGCCACCAACTAAACTCTGCCCTTCCTTGTCCTTTCCTTACCACTTATACTCTTTCACAATCCAGGTCAAACATTTAAGAAATTTTATAAGAAAAAATGTAATGGACAACCGGTAAGACTCACTATTTGGACTTGAACCATAGAGATTTATTTTATTTTTATAATTTTTTTAATATTTGGTATTATTTATTTTTTAAGATTTTTCTGTTTGGCAAATCCGATGCAGATGCCGGCAAGAAAGAGTGAGTGCAGAATAGTGAAGATATTTGGGTGGCTCTTGACATCTAGGTCTTGAGAGCCGATGAGGGTGAAATGAGGTTAGAATGGAACAGCGCCGGAGTGCAAGGACGAGGGAAACGGGAAATCCCCGAGAAGGCCCGCCGACCATCAGCATCGTCTGACACGATTCCCACTTGCGAAAATCCAGGAATGACCCGACCGGGGATTGAACCCGGTTCGCCTTCGTAGGAGGCGAGCAGTTTCACCGCTCAGCCACCGCGGCCCCTTATCTTATAAGGAGGATATGTGTATATATATATATATATATATATGTATAAATTGGTTTTTTGCATCATGTTATTATGACGACATAAAACTAATTCTAAGAATCTTGATGTTATGGAACAAAATTTACTTATTGCAAATAATTTTAAAATATGTGCTCATAATTGTCACGAATACACCTAAAATTTAATTTAGATTGCTTTATAATTGAAAAGTGTTTCCAGGTATTGGCTGTAGACTCAAACAAAATTTGCTAATTATCCCATTAGTTTATTGGAGAAATGTAGTTGACATAAAAGAAGAATTGTGATGGATTTTAGCTATCAGAAAATATTACGTAAATTTTTCAAGAAAAACGCCATAGGAAAAAACGTACTGAAAATAAAATAAGTAAAATTTATATTAATAATTTCAAGAAAAATAACTATGTAATTAATAAACTATTCAAGAATGTTTTCATCTCGTGTAGTTTCTAAAATTTGGAAATTAAATAAAGGTAACACATGATTAAAATGTGCATATTCCACTGTTCCATTACTAAGTCTAACCTTCCGAGGAAATTATTCACATATCCAATAAACGACTAACCCTTCCACGTGTAAAGATGTGTCTTACAAATTGCATTCCATAAAACCTCGTGCTCCTTGGTAACCTAATCTCTGCTTCCAGAATTCAATATGATCTGCGAAAAATGCAAAATTAAAGAGATATCTACAGGACCGCCATTAAACAGAACCATGGACCGTGAATTAACCGATTAAATCTACATGTTTTGCATGTTTGCAAAATGTCTAAATACATAATTGTTTCATCAAAGTGCTTTTTAAATAGTTTCAATAAACTGGTGGTTTAGCTATAACTCCAAACGCGTATATCACACTGAATAATTACTTTACCTTGTTGCTGTTTTCGGGTCCGTTTGTACCCGATCCAAAAGATAACACCACTTTTTGGCTTTGTAAATTTATTTCGCTTAGCGTTTCAAGTAATATGTATGTTTGGTTTTACTATTTGAATAGCAGTTTGTTAGTGACAAATATCTTTATATATGTGACATGTTAATTGCGAGAAATCAACATATTAATACTCTATTTATTGCAATACTATATGCAGGATGTATCTGGGGTGATGTCACAAACTTTCAGAGATTATGGAGATGGGCACCAGCATCCTTTTGAGATAGGGGAACCAGATCGGGAAACGCCTTTATCGAACGTTACCACCCAAACAGCGTGGGGATGTTTAATACAATCGGAGCCGCTTCCCTACTGTTTCAATTAGCTTGTCCGTACACAATCACCATATCCGTACGTTCCGAGGCAATGCACTACATTTCACTCAGACTGATCAAGTGCACTCATGTAAACAAAGACATGTTCACATACGCTCGTACCTCAGGACCTATGCACCACGTCGACCCACTGCGTGCCATCCACTGTGCATTATTGGAGGGTACGTTCCCCACCCCTTGTGCTGTACTACGCCTACACGACATGTTGACCTACTCATTACATCGGGGTTAGCATGTTTAACTGACACTCTGCAGGCACCGAGTTCAATTCCCGGCTTGGGCAAGGATTTTACCCTGGTATGCAGTCTTCAAGGCAACGTTAGTACTTTACCTTATGACATCAAACGTAGTACATTCTTTCAAAAGCCCCCGACCGTCGTCGTATTCCACTGTAAAAGACATCCCAACACTCTTTTTTGTTGTAACGTTCGTGGGAGGCGTTTCGGGAACGGGGTTTACTATCTCAAATGGCTGCTGGTGCCCTTATCCATCATCCCTTTAAGTTTGTGAAACCACCCCGGATACAGCCTGTATATTTAGCTGTCTGAAAAATTGTGAAGGTTGTACATGTTATCGTTCTTAGAAGATATCGAGGCTTCCACGATGTTTCAGTGTTCGGTACTCCATGCTAGAGGGCGATTTCCGGCTTGGCGAGGTTTCTATGCTCAACGGGAAACCTCTTTCGTTACTTCGAACACCATTTTCATTCTGTTGTCTGAAGTGCTACAATTCTCAGAAGTTCAGCGCCGCTCGCGGATTTTCACTGGCATTCCCAGGTTATAATGCTGCTGTCGACTTATATGAAACTATGATCGACTTTGTATTCGGTATTGAAACTGAAGATATGCTATCACCTCTATGAGACAGCGAAGAAACTGTGTCTGAAATATACTATCACTTTCTTCAAATCTCTGAGTTCCCTTTACAAGAGAAAGAATCACTGCCGGCTCCTACTTTTCTAAAAATTGGTTGTACGAGTAGCCGTGAACCTCCATGCAGCCAGGAAGATATGCCTCACTTAATGTACCTCGTCTTCCACCAAGGCTTAGCAGATATGCTACTTTACAAATTGTAGTGAACTTTGTGCTATCTTGTTGTTTCTACAAAACAAGTATTTAAGAAATAACTTTACATATTTACTCAAATACAGAGAAAGTTGATGTGTACGGAGATAAGTGGATAACTACTGACTGCTAAACTCTGTGCTTACCATTACTATATGAGGTTTTCAAGTCCTGCAATTTCAACAGAAGCCAAGTCAAAAGAAAACCTGAAGTATGTAGAAGAAACAGAGCAATTATGAGTTTGCACATTTTTTTAAAATTCCATTATGTTCTGGAATTTGAGGACTGTAAAACTCGTTATTACAGGACGAAAAGCAAGTTTTCAGCCAATTCGTGACTTGTGGAAAATCAGAGTGGAGATATTACCAAAACGTGTTAACCCTAGCGCATTTGTAACTCTTGATGAACAGCCTGTTTCATTTATAGAAAACTTTCATATTCATAATTTTATGTCTAGTAAGCCGGCAAAGTATGGTTCCAATTATTAGGTTCTGAGTAACAGTGAAATATTTTGTGTATAGAATAGTTAACCTTACACTGGAAAGTCACCAAGTCAGCGTTCTGACAAGGGCCCTGCATTTTTTTTTTCGTCCTTCGTTTTCTGTGATGACATATTCACATCGAACTTACTTGGTCCTTGGTCGAATATAAAAATAAATGCAACTGTGACATGAATCATTAGGAATACTCTTCAATTCGATTTCTATTGCTCTAACCATTAACAATTAAGTTCCTTTATGAACCTTTACTCTTGTGTCATATATAATATATTGTTCAGAACACTTCACACCTGGAAAAATAAATGGATAAATCAGAAAAAAATATATATTCTATATAATGCTAACAAGGGTGCTCCAGACGCATTACATAAAGTTGTTCTATTTCTCGCCTGTAAAAGGAAAAACCAACAGATGGCCTGTTGCTTTATAACAGGGGTTGTCAACCTTTTAAAGTCCATGCCCCCCTTTTAACTAATATATGTGGTTACGCCCCCCTTTTATTGAAATTATTTTGTTTCACAATAGTTAAAATTAAATTTTGAACTTATCCCTATAGTGCTGCTATAGGTTACATTAAAATTCAAGTATTTTAACATTGGCTTTATTATTATACATACATAAAAAAACTGTTTGAATGTAACATTTTGTATTAAATACATATATAATGTTAAAAGAGTGTATTCACTAATTTATTAATTAGTTGTAATTTACATATGTTTGGCATTTTTATCATTTGTTACCCGACAAATTTAATGAGACGACTGGCACTGTTTGTCTTTCACAAGTTTGTTTATGTTTGGTTGCAATTGTGACAATACACATCTCAAATCATTTTGAACGTCTAATCGGGCTCGATATTTAGATTTTATAACAGCTAGTGTAGAGAATCCTGCCTCACACAGATAGGTTGATGAAAACTGCACCAATAACTTAGCACCTTCCAAACACACTTGTGGGTTCACACACACAGGCAAACAGCTCAACCAAAAGTCTTCAACAGTCATGTTTGGGGATTCAACCNAATGAGACGACTGGCACTGTTTGTCTTTCACAAGTTTGTTTATGTTTGGTTGCAATTGTGACAATACACATCTCAATTCATTTTGAACGTCTAATCGGGCTCGATATTTAGATTTTATAACAGCTAGTGTAGAAAATCCTGCCTCACACAGATATGTTGATGAACACTGCACCAATAACTTAGCAGCTCCCAAGCACACTTGTGGGTTCACACACACAGGCAAACAGCTCAACCAAAAGTCTTCAACAGTCATGTTTGGGGATTCAACCTTTGCTTGAGAATCACATTTTAGGTCGATTGTCTGTTCCTGAAGAAAAGCAGGATGTATGTCCACATCAACTTTGAAAGGGTCTCTCACCAATTTAAACTGGCAGTTTTCTGAATAAATGTCTGGGAAATAGTCTCCTATTTCGATTTTCAAAGAAGCCAAATGTGTTAAAATCAAATCCTTCAAATTATCTTTGAAATATAATTGAACACTTTAAGTATAATCGAGAAGTTCATTGGGCCTTGGAAACGATCAAAAGTTAGGTTCTAAACTCTGAAGACGGCGTTGGCACACATAAATATTTTCCAAGAAACCTTAAATTGCATAGTATGTCTTCAGAATATTTCTCTGTACTTGTAACTTCAAGATAAGTACGTTGAGTGATTCGAAGAAGTCAGACAAATATGCTAAGTAAAAAATAAATTTATATTCTGTAAACTGGATGTATAGGTCTTCTTTACTGGAACTCATCAAAAAGATCTCAACTTCGGATTTCAAATTGAACAGCCTAGATATCATGTTGCATTTAGAAAGCCAACGTACTTCTGTGTGGTACAGAAGAGTTTGTTGGTCGCTGTTCAACTCTTGGCACAAAACCTCAAAAAGTCTAGTGTTGAGAGCGCTATATTTGACACAGTTAACTATTTTTATTGCCAAGTTCAACGCAGTATTAAGTGATTCAGGCAGTCTTACAAGCCAGAGCCTGCCTGTGAATGATAAAATGAGAACCAATAATTTTTTTTTTGCCAGTTCAATGAATCCAGATCGGCATCCTGTCATAGCTTGGGCCCCATCAGTACATATCCCAATGACGTTCTCCCAAGGAAGATTATTTGCTGCCAAAAAGCCACATAAGGCAGAAAATACATCAACAGCCTTTGTTGTAGTTTGAACTGTTTCCCGTCAATAAACCTGCAGTAAAATAACAACTGAGAGTGCTTAGAAATGTCAGTTGTTTCATCACATTGCAATAAAAAAAACGGGGATTTATTCAGCTTTTTTATTACTTGATTTTCCAAATCTTCATCCATTTCATCAATTCTGCGTTTTACTGTGTCATTTGAAAAATATATTTTTGCAACCTTATTACAACTTACTCCACCAAGAACAGTACTACAAGCTGTTAGTAAACATGTTTTATAAGAGACTCACCAATAGTATGTAGTTTCTTGTATTTTGCGATTAGCAAGGCAATCTTAAAAGAAGCTTCAATGGCCTTTTCATTTTCCATATGAAAACTTCCAGTTGAATCCAGTTTCATCCGTGTCAATGAGCTTTTCTTGGTAACAAAAAACTCAGCTGGTTTGTCTATCAGGGCGGCGTGGTTGGTTGTCAAATGACGTTCCAAACGACCTGGTCGCATTGCATCGTTACTCAGAACAACGTGACAAATAACGCACTGAAGTAAATGGCTTCCATTTTTCTCTACGTATTAAAATCCATACTTAATATAGTCATCACTGTACATTCTTTTCTTAGGCAATGATTTTGCCATATTTGGCCGTACGGTACTACACAGAACATTGCTACTCACATACACTATATTAACCACGATTAACAAACCTAGCCTAGTCTGCAGCCAGTTGACGACTAGGGGTTAAGTTAGGTGGAAGGTTATGTTAGGTGGCCACGCGCCGGCGCACAGTAAGGCAGAGGTGGAAAAACCTCCTACACTTCACCAAGTACTTAGTAGCTTACAAAAAAAAGCTACACCTTGCTACGGGTCTAATACAACTTTCTTCTCAGATATATTATACTAAAGTAATTGGCCTGCAATTATCGTTCCCGTCTTCCACCGTCTGTGACCACAGCATAAATTCAAAGGCGGCAGGTGCACGCCGGCCAACACAGCCACACTTTTCGCCTCACTGTGCGGCAGTGGCCACTATTGCCAACTCAACAATCAACATTTCCATTGTAAAGAATTTACATAGATTTAAATTTTTAAAAAATATTGAAAAGCTAACAGAAAACTTAAATTGTATACTGTTTAGATTTAGCTGTTTTCAAATTCTAATTTCCACAAGTTACCGGGCCTCCCCTGAAATTCTCCTACGCCCACCAACGGGGGAGGGGGGCGCCTGCTTTATAACGACCACCTCGCTCTTGTAGATGCCGAACTTGTTTCCTTGCTTCATCCTTCCAAGCATCTAGATCTGCTTGCACCACCCCCTATTTTTCACATCTCAGTATCATATAGTCAACAAACATTATTGCTTTTTTTCCTCCTGTGTTTCATCTTATCTACACTTGAACACACATTTTTTTATTTCACAATTAAATTAACCTTCTCTGCATCCACAAATACAAGATCCTTACCATACTCGTGCATCTTACAATCAATTGCAGAACTGCAAATACTTATCAGCTCTATCTTAGATCTGCCTTGACTGACGCCAGTACAGCGTATGCACATACACGAAAGCAAATAAATGTATCATTCCATCGGAAAAACATCTACAGTCACACCTGAATAAAACTTTCTTCTGTCCAAAATGGCTTACTTTTAATGGCTTAGTCTGTGCCTCTTTTGTTAGAATCCACGAAGATCCACGAAGGGCAGAATAGTAAAGAAGGAAAAGGAAAACCTGTAAAAAAAAGTCCACGAAGTACGCGCNTAAAACTTTCTTCTGTCCAAAATGGCTTACTTTTAATGGCTTAGTCTGTGCCTCTTTTGTTAGAATCCACGAAGATCCACGAAGGGCAGCATAGTAAAGAAGGAAAAGGAAAACCTGTAAGTACGCGGCACACACACTGCGTACGAATAAAGAACCGGGAATGTTTCCCTACAGTTTTGCCTGGATATCAATCCTCGGTTTACAGAGTTGTAGTTAGTTAATTTTATTCTTGACAGGGGTTTAAAATTAGGACATACTTTTATTCGTCGTCTGTCAAATATGCGGCCTAATTACTCCTTTGGTTGTAGATAATTTGTGCAATGGTAAAACGACTCATTTCTCACGTGGCTGGTAATATGGCGGCTGAAAAAATACACATGCGTTTTTACTTTCCGAGTAATTTATCTGACGCTATTAAACATTATATGAATTTCATTAACTCAACAAACGACTATCAACTGCCACATTAACCACTAACTAAACTATATAAAAACATTTTTTACTGCATTTTTTTCAGTGTCAGGAATGAAAGCTTTTCCACTTTACATACAGAGTCAGATAATGGCATACGTCAGGCCACTGGAAGACCAAGCAGAATATAACCATTATTGCAAGTAAAAAAATTTGTGATACTAATAATTTTTAGTTTAAAATAACTAAATCGGTGCTAATAATTTTAATTGCAGTTCACGTGAATGTGTATATCAGAGTGGCAANTTTTAGTTTAAAATAACTAAATCGGTGCTAATAATTTTAATTGCAGTTCACGTGAATGTGTATATCAGAGTGGCAAAAACGTGAGGAGAGTGAGAGTACAATTCTTGTTTCTTATTTTCGGCTTTAGATGAAATTAACTTCCGCAGGTTTATATTTACAGTGTTTAATGTAACGCAAGTTGTAACATTGAATGGACGTGCTAGAGCAGAAAAAAAGTTGGCCGGAAGTAGGGCCTACACAAAATCATGAGTTAGTCATGCAGTTTTCTAATATATTTTTATTGCAAACATTTTAGAGAATTTCCGTGCAGAATGAATGTGTCCCGTGGAGTATAGAGCACGTGTGTTTAATGTGGGTACTTATAGCCGAGGACAGTCATTACGTGATATTTAAATATCCACAGAGTCAGAGAAGAAGAGGGAGTCTGACTTGCCAGCCGGCCCACACAGTCTGCCTCATTTGCATCTCTTGGTCACTGATTTGCTGCCTCGCACACCCGTATACACTCTGCTCGACAAAACAACTCGCGGGATTTGCAGTGGCACACTGTAAAGCACTCTGTGACCTATGTGGAACGTCACAATCATTGCTATAAAAATTGTCACGCCAAGAAAGATAACTTGAATCGATACAAAACTCAGCACATGCGCTGATAGCAATGTGGAGACAAATAGGCCGTTTGTTTGGGCCAAATTGTACAGTTGAAAAGAATGTGTAGTGCAATGTTACCACTCCTAGCGTGGATACAAGCGGCGATATGGTCCGGTATAAAGTCAGAAGTAATTGTAATTATATCCTGTGACAGATCGTGCCGTAATTCTTCCAACTACCGCTCTGGATGCCGCAGAAATATTGGTGGTGGCATCCAGGATACAGTGAGAGCGGTGCTTTTATATGTTTCTGATAGTGCTGTGGTAATTTTAAAAACATATCTGAAGTATTTAAACCCTACTCTAATATGAGGGAAACGGCCCTTTAGCATACGTCTTTGTATAATTCATCATTCTTTCTTTTCCTGGGAAAAATTAGTGCTGTAGGAACAGGAAGACTTGTAGCACTAACACATCGGACAGCTGTAGTTGTCACATATTCTTGCAGAGGACACTTTGCATCGGCCTACAGCCCGTATATCTTTCGCTGCGTTAACCTTGAGAGTTTTATTTGGCACCATTATTGTTAGTTTNTGCATCGGCCTACAGCCCGTATATCTTTCGCTGCGTTAACCTTGAGAGTTTTATTTGGCACCATTATTGTTAGTTTTCATTTATCATTTATGCATACACACGAAATAAAATTCATTAGTTCATATGCAAATAAATATATACAGTATAAACAGTAAACTAATTTCTAATATCCTTTTCTCACCCCTGCCAATCTTCTATACTAAGTTCTTTAAGAATAGCAGTAGCATTGGGTAGGGTAAGATTACGCGCGAACTCTTAGCCGCTAACGTACTGAGTACTCTTGCCCGACATTGTAGGATATCTTTAAACATCTGATATATGGCATTGCATACTACTTTAAAGAAAATATTTTTGGAGGTTACAACAGACATACACNATCTTTAAACATCTGATATATGGCATTGCATACTACTTTAAAGAAAATATTTTTGGAGGTTACAACAGACATACACAAACATATTTATGCGCTACTATAGGCCACATTTCCTCCTTCCAGCATTCGCCTGTTCCTTGTTTTTAAAGGTCGAAATGTTACTGTAAATAGGCAAAATAAATGCGTTCTTGGCTGTAAACTCGTAAAATCACACACAGTACTATTAATAAAACGTCTAAATACACAAGTACGTCACTAGTTTCCCGGTACATATTAACCAACTTTTGTAGATGTGACNTATTAATAAAACGTCTAAATACACAAGTACGTCACTAGTTTCCCGGTACATATTAACCAACTTTTGTAGATGTGACACTGCATACTCTTAGACGATCGCGTACTTGTAACTGAACTTCCCGTATGTCAGTTCTCGTTACCGTTTGCATTGTTATGCTGTCGTCTCGACTAAACTTAAATCNCGTAACTGAACTTCCCGTATGTCAGTTCTCGTTACCGTTTGCATTGTTATGCTGTCGTCTCGACTAAACTTAAATCAGTTGCAGTATTATCCATACTGGTGCTGTGTACCGGGTTCCGCTTATGGATACTTGCCATGAACAAGATTAATCCATAGAGGTGCAGATTAGAAGAAATTCGATGTGATACAAATGGATTATCTCCAGAGGTAGCAAGTGGAAAACTCGGAAGACCTGCACCAAATAGAAGGAAAAAAAGAGAGAACCTTAGAGAAATTTTGTAACCGATGAAGGAAATGAAAATCCATGAGGAGTGGTGTATAAAATACTCGCAAGTGAATTAATGCGTAACCAAGTCATGAAGGGCCTAAGAATCCAGGGAAGAGCGACGATCAGTCAGTGTAAAAATGCACAAAATGTTATCCAGGCTTTCCTCACTAAAAGAGCTAAGTAGCTGAAGAAGAAATACACCGCATGAAGAGAGAAAAAATGACACACTTGCCAAACACTCTGCAGACTGCAGAATTTGAGTTAGAATTGTAAAGGAGCTGAAAAATAAGAAGGCATATTTGGACATGGTGGGATAACATCTGAAAGAGTCAGTTGAGTGTACCCCAGGATAAGAAAGGGTATAATAGCATTGATGAATGATCGTCTACATAATGGATGCATCCCAAATATCTGCAAAAATGGAATCCTCAATTGGATGGGATTGNATTGATGAATGATCGTCTACATAATGGATGCATCCCAAATATCTGCAAAAATGGAATCCTCAATTGGATGGGATTGTAAAGAGCTTATATACGTCCCCTGGTGTTATAAATGAAGGCTTATCAAGATACGGCTTATGAACTGACTTATAACCTAAGTTAAACTAACACCATGCATTACCGAGGATTCGAACCCAGAACCTCCCACACCCCAGACCGGTGGCGCAACAACCGACTGCGTTACGAGAGGTTGGCTGAAAACCTTAAGATATTATACAGGTGAGCCTGAAAAACACCGACAAACTCCGCCTGCATAGCGTCGAAAACATATATGCGACACATGGNATTGATGAATGATCGTCTACATAATGGATGCATCCCAAATATCTGCAAAAATGGAATCCTCAATTGGATGGGATTGGAAAGAGCTTATATACGTCCCCTGGTGTTATAAATGAAGGCTTATCAAGATACGGCTTATGAACTGACTTATAACCTAAGTTAAACTAACACCATGCATTACCTAGGATTCGAACCCAGAACCTCCCACACCCCAGACCGGTGGCGCAACAACCGACTGCGTTACGAGAGGTTGGCTGAAAACCTTAAGTTATTATACAGGTGAGCCTGAAAAACACCGACAAACTCCGCCTGCATAGCGTCGAAAACATATATGCGACACATGGTCTACGATAGGGGAGCTGAAATACTTGCTTATTGCAAACATTACAGAAAATATTTGAAATGAACAATGGCATCCAGTATAACGTGTAGTTGAACGAATATCAGCAACCACAACAAAACCGGTCGCTGTCATTAAATTATGTCGTAGAGAATTCAAGGATGGCAACCCTGTTGTCGCATAAAATTCTGTGATGGCGAAGCTTAAGCGGGTTTCTAATTACGGATGGTTAAAGAGAACGTTAAAATTAATGAAGAAGGTTGACTTGTTTCACCACGCTAAACTCCGCCGTTTGCGAGAAATTCACGCCTAAGTTCGCAACATTTGCTTTACTGCTCCTGGCACGTACGCAACACGCAACTACTTGGTTTTTTCACGTCGACAATGAGGGCAACCGGATTTTCAAGGCAGCCGTTGCATATCCGTGTGTACGGCAAGGTCGTAAACCTTGCCTTTTAGGGTGACGCACATAACTATGCATCGGTTGCATGATGAAGGCTATACGGGATTACACATGCTTGATGAAACACCAGATAAGGAAATAGTGTTTTAAAGCCTAAAAGAAAGCTCAATAAATGGTCATTGAAGACAAAAGAGGTTACAGTCCTCAAAACACGTATAGAAAGTCATTGCAGTTTTAGTTACTTTTGCCTTCTCTAGGGAACAAACTTCTTGATGGCTTAGAAGTGTTTTTTTTTTACTACAAACCTTTTTTCGCGTTCAGCTAACAACACAGTTATCGGCGTTAAGAAAGACACGGTACTGTAAGAAGAATCAAAATTAAGCGCCATTATAACAGACACAGACCTCTCTTCTTCTTGCTGGTGTCACTTTTCGGCGTGCATTTTTCTTTTAGTTTGTTTTTTGCCCAAATCTGTGTATACTCGTGCTGATCTTCTTTAGTAAAGCTCAGAGGTTGTAACATAGTAAGCGAGGAGACTCACGTCCAAACATAGCTTGTCTTAGGTGACATTTTTGTATTACCGAGTCTAAGGCTATGTTCAACGAAGGAATTACTTCATCCCACCCCCATTGTTCGTCACAATAAAGAATGGTAAGTTATAATTGTACAGACTTATTTATCCGGGGCCGCGGAGGTGTAGTGGTCAGACTACTCACCTCCCACCTAGACGAACCTGGTTCGATTCCCGGTGGGGTCGCTTCCGGCTTTTCACGTGTGGGAATCGTGCCAGACGATGCAGCTGATCGGCGGGTTTTCTCGGGGATCTCCAGTTTCCCCCGCCCTTGCATTCCAGCACTTCTCCATAGTCACATCGTTTCACTCTCATCACTGACATCGAAGTCTTGAGAGACTTCGATGTTAAAAGTCGTCCATATCTCTCCACTCCACGTATTTATCCTTCCTACTAAATTCGGACAGTGACTGTAAGGACTCGTGTACACCTGTTTCACTCCCCGCCGAAAACACAAATCTTGCATGATGTTAGATGTAAAGTAGGATGTATTGTCCAAAACGAGTAACTTGGGGCTGCCAAGATTTTCCATTTCATTTTATAAATTGCAACAGATTGGCCAAGTCTTCATAACGCTCGTAGGGATAAGTGGAAATTGCGAAAACCCGTTTACCAAAATTAATAGAGAATTATTGTTTCTATTTAACCTTGGTAAAAGGCCCAAAATATCAATGAGCACACTTTTCCACTTCCTTTGAAGTTTTCTAGAGCATTCGTCCTGACTGTGCTATTATGCAGCTACCACGTTCGATGACACTCCTCACATGGGGTTACATATCCATGTGTATCATCATGCATGCTTGTTCAAGAAAAGAAATTCGTTATTTTTTCTTTCATTGCCTATACAACCGTCATTCTGATTAGATTGTTTTTATTGCGTAGTTTGGAATGTGTACTTATATATATTTATGGGTTTACTTATATTCTACTGACAAACTTTGGCTGCAGGTTAATCACGAAAAAAGAATTTACAAACATATATACGACCTATGGTCTAACATGAATTATAAGGGAGGTACACATTTTTGAAGTTGTAACTGAAGGAAAAGTTTATTCAGTACCACTGTAAAGTACCTCTCTCTGGAATCTCCCCCTCCTTTAATAGCCGTAACAGTGTGTTTTTGGGTGGTGTGCGTGCTCCACCTGCCAGGTATTGGTAAATATTATTTTGAAAGTAAAATACGAATTACTCGAAAATAGCGAGACTTAGGGTATTTGCACAAAGCGACAATTTTTGTTAATTGTACATGTGGATTAATAATCCATCTTTTAAATCTTAAATAGGCTACCGCGACATTGAGGTTAGTTCGAAATAGGGTAGTAACCTTGATTATTTACCTGAAATAATTTTATGACAGCGACTGGTGTTGTGTGTTTGAGGATCTTTGTTCAGTTAACCATTATCCAGACAATCGGTGTTCGATCTTAAATATTATCTCCAATATTTGCCATAAACCAGTGTTTCTGGTCCAACTTCAAAGATGTGTACCACCCTCAGTTTTCACTTTAGACCATAGTTCGTATATATTTGTTCGTTATTTACCTACAGCCGAAGTTTGTCGGTCGAGTTGAGATACATCCTGTACATTCATTGCCTTAAAAATGTGTGCATCTAGAATGAACCGGTGGAATTAAACGAAATGTTGGCATGATGATGCAAATCAAATGTTATTAAAATTTCACTGCATGGGAACAATGTTCCGTCCGCCTGTGGTACAGAAGACAGGCCTCCTTTGGTACCTCATCGGGCCGTCTTATGCTTAAATACATTCGCCAACATGACTGGGAATAGAATGAAACAAACACTGCACCTTATCCTGTGACATAATTCCCCACATTATGTGCAAATTGTGTCCCAAATCACGAACACATCGATATGGATGACGTTATTGTTAATCTGTTGCACAAATGTTCGATAGACAAGTGAAGGCACCAGGCAGAACAAAGAAGTGTTGAAAACTGCTGCTAACGTTCCTTAGAAACAAGAGTTATATACGGGCGATCTTCTTTTTTTTTTTTGCTTGAAACTGGTTCTTTGGTACTCGGCTTGGAGAGGAAGTGCATGAGGCGTAGGTTGTTATTGTACCACTGCGCATGCAATGACACTCGTGGCACTGTCAGTGCCGAACGACGCTAGCACGCGATGGCTCCCCGGGCCATTACGTTTGTAGTAGTAGCAGTAGCTGTAGTAGTAGATGTTTACGTCAGGGATTATATCGCTGACCTGCGATCCTCCAATTCTGGAACAGTGATGATCTATTTACAATCAAAAATGTGATTCGTAGCGGAAGAGAAATAGCGTCACCAGTTCAGTATTATTCTCCGCTGATATCGCAGCAAACAAGGACAAATATATTGAGATTCTCATATCTGCCTTGCTAGACGTCTACAGATGCTTATTATAGAGATATGGCACTCTAGTGAGTTAGCCACTTGTCGCTGGATGCTGGATTAGGGAGTCGCTTTCTGTGTTCGTTCGTGTCTGATAATCAAATGGTCCTCCATCCTGGTAGTCTGTATAGATTGTCCAGAATCGGTCAGGTATGTATGGGTACAGGTGTACTACCCTCAGGAATAGATTTGAGCCATAAGTCGTATATATGTTTTCGACATATCTTGTCTTTGAGAATCACCTCCCAAAGTTGTTCGGTCTAATTGAGAATCATGCTGTATATACGACACGAAAAGTCGCGGTGGCAGCTATTGTATGTGCATGCGCAATCACACGTTAATTTAATCGTTTTCATATCACGTATCGATGTACTGACTTACCACTTCCATTTAGACGCACGCGAGAATCATGAAGGACGATGCCGCTGTACAGCGGGTTTACTAGGTGATCTCCTGTTTCTCCCGGCCTTGAATTCCGGCGCTCCTCCTACTCACCTCGCTTCACCTCTCGTCGGCTCTCGAGTCTCAAGACCTCGTTTTTAAGAGCCGCCGAAATCTCTCCACTCTACTCCGTTTAGAGAGAGCTCAATTTTTTATGAAAGTGGGTGCAAAAACCTAGGTTTGCCTCTCGATAGGGCTACACCCATGTTGTATATGAAATATATATATTGTGTAGATCTACTGTAATGCTGACGTTTACACGTGGAATAACTTTAAGTTTACAACACTCCTCAAGCATATCAGTCAGCAATGTTTGAATGTTAATGAACTTATGTAACATTTTGAAAAATTAAACTCGGTATCAGAACTTATCAGGTTCATATTTCCTTAAGAACTATGAAAGATAAATATAAGTCAATAACGATTGTTCGGCCATCAAACTTTATTTCTGATTGTTGTGAAAATTTATCAATGACGAATCACGAAAGTACTTGAATCCATGCACATTATTTATTTGCAGTATTTTGAGATTTTTCGTGTGGATTTGCTATCTTTCAAACTTGACCTAAAATTGCTTTGTTGACGCGCATTAGTCCGAGCATGACACAACTTATTGCGCTTCTGCTCCCGTGTGTACGCAGTCATGGGGCTGTTGAAATAGCCCGAAAGCCTTCTCTCACCCTACTGTTGTCCCCGTGCCACGTGAGCGCCATCTTATAAATTCACGCTGCCTCTAAAGAGTGACTAGATGGCTCTGGACAAACTGGAAGTGCTGGTCGGCGGACAACCTTTGTGGAACATGGCATATCAGTGGACCCCTGGCGGCACCGCTTGGCTAGCTATCTGGCTGGGATAACTGGAGATTTGTTACAAGGCTTTCTTTTTACCGGAACCGGTTTCGAGCAAGGAGGAGTGTGATGGCTGGAAAGTTGTAGCCGATACGAGAGCAGTGCTAGGAATGTGTGGGTCGCGCCTACGACGTGGCGAGAATACAGTCGCGTCGCGTCTGTACGACCCGTGAAGTACGTCCCACCCAGCAATTCGGCGGCAAGAGGTTGCTCTTGAAAGGGCATCTGTTTGCGGCTAGCGAACTGGCGTTGCACAATAAGCATCCCTTCAACCGCACGCCGGAGTCTAGACAGCCTTGTTTGTGGGTTAACGCTCTTCTTGCTAAAATGCGACGTGACAAACAGCGCAGTCGTTCCAAACTCGTAATTGGTCTCGCCTCGATCAACAAAGGGCGTAATCATTCAGTTTTTATTACGGATTACAAGTGCATACTCTCGCTGCTCTTTGTTTAAGTTGTGTACAAACTGACCTCGCAGAGCCTGTTTTAAATAATCATTTCCTTAAATGAAACACAATTCCATTCTTGCAGTTTATTTATGGATGCAATTACCTGGCCACTCACTCAGGTGGTATAGAAACTCGTGAAACATATTTATACGTGACTTATTTATCTTCATGACTGCAACATTTTTTCTCGCTGTTTAACTAATTTAGTAACAGGTTTTACTGTCGTTTACCTTTATCGCGTTTTTAAGCTTAAATGCGGATTCACAAGCTATCGAGTGCTGCGAATGCCGTTTTGATCGCTTGCAGAAGTCTCGGTCTTGTTCTTTCTGAGTAACTGGCACACTTAAATTTGAATATGGTGGCTCCGATTCCTGTAGGTGACCAAATAAGGGAAGTTAAGTAATCTGTGACATTCCCATAAATAGTATTTCATAGTATAATACGGTCGGTCAACAACGCCTTTTCCTATTCCCATAAACTGTAAAGTACAAATGCCATCGTTTCGCAACAGATGCGTAGCTCCCTCATTCAAGATACTGTTAAGAATTCTGGGAAAGTGACTGTGCTCAGGCAACCAATACGCCCATACGGACACGGCTATGAACGACGATGGTAATGTTACTGCAACTACATGTAGCTGTGGCTTCATTCAGTGGATCATTCCCTCCATATGAAACATGCTGTAAAATACACTGCTTGCTATAAAGGAAGAAATTACAAAAAAAAAAAAAAAAAAAACAATGGGCNACAATGGGCTGTAAATGGTTACAAACACTGAATAACTGGAGAGTAATTATTTAAACATATTTTACTTATTTTATATTTTCGCACATTTCATCAAATACACCGCTGGACAAACAAATAGAAATACCTCGAAGGAGACATCGAAATTGTACGGAATCGATTACATGGACTATATCCGTGGTAGTAAAGAAAGGATAAGTATTTAAACGAATTTCGTTTAAGAGAATGGGCTATGGTTGCACCGCAATGGCGTGCAACACAAAATGTATCATGGAGTCTACCCTCGTCTGGATGTAGTGGAGGCGGCCACTAGATGCGGCGTGGAGTATAACAGAACCTTAATACTCTCCTGCCGTGTACTACACCATTATTCCACAAGTGCCGACAGAGTTCTTCAAAATTCTGTGCAGGTCACGGGTACTGGAGGAAACGGCGGCACAGCTGGTGGTCCTGTGAGTGCGATACGTCCGGTGATCTCGCAAGCCAAGTATGGTGTCCTTATCTGTTACAGCGTGTTCCACGATGACCACGGTGGGTGGACGCGCGTTATAATGTTGCAGAATAATGTACGTCGTGGTCATACAAATTGTGGGAAATCGGTAGGTATAACGTCGTTAAATATAGGTGGACTGACAGTGCGCACTGCACAAACACAAGACTGGTTTCTGAGCAGTGGTGGTTGAACCATAACGCTATGGCGTACATTAATAAGCGTCTGATGCTGGCACTCGCCTGTGCGGTGCCAGGTCCGGATACCGGCATGGTCAACACCCATAGGGAAGCGGATTCTGTCGTAAAATTCAACGTGACACCATTCCTGCAGCCACTCGCGACGTATTGCACGACGGTGTGGAATCAAAGATAGTATGCGTAGATGATGATCAGTCATCGGTGGATGGTCTTCTAAGACACCACATTAGTGTAGTCCTCATAGGTGCCACACGCCTGTCCTCACATTCTGTAGTTCGACGTATCTAGCCAGAAGCTTACCTACGCCATGTGCTGCCCTCGATTACCCACGCCCCAATACAACGTTATACTGTGTTCACGACACGACAATCATGAGAGGCAGTTCGATTAGCACCTCCCAGTGAAATCCCACTGTAAAACCTCGCTCGAATGCATTCTGCTNACAATCATGAGAGGCAGTTCGATTAGCACCTCCCAGTGAAATCCCACTGTAAAACCTCGCTCGAATGCATTCTGCTCTTAAAATGTTACCTGCTGTCGACGTCTCCGCATACCACAAGGTTCGATAGGCTAGGTAAATTAGGAAAAAAAAAGGGCCTTTAGCGGAAAGTTTTNTGTTAAAATGTTACCTGCTGTCGACGTCTCCGCATACCACAAGGTTCGATAGGCTAGGTAAATTAGGAAAAAAAAAAGGGCCTTTAGCGGAAAGTTTAGGTATAGTCGTAATCGTTGTCATTCCTTATGTTTTTTGGATCGCTGAACACGGATCTGAGGTTTGCTGACAGAATTTTTTCCCGGAACATTGTTTTATTTTGCAAACAATCTCGAAATTTTGGCACTGTTTTTGGTTTTCTGCCTATATCTTGGGAACTATGCGTTTTTTCGAAAAGACTATTCTACACATAATTAACGTAGACAACATTGCCTACATTTTTTTATCAGTAACATTTTTTCTACGACCAACTGTTCCGCCGCTAGGGTGCGCCAAAAAAATGGGCAAAACTCCGCAAAAACGCCATATTTCGACTTTCTACGCCCGATGTCCGTGGAAACGACTCATGTTGTGATAGTTTTGACCATGCATGGTACTGAACTTGATCAAAAACACTTAAAAATAAAAACGGGGTCCGCTGAAATACACTTGAAATAAATATTGGGTCTAATTGTTTTCAAAGAATTGTCTAAAACCAAATTGAAATAAAGGAGACAAATTATTGAAAAAGAGTAAAAATCATCCGGCCTACTGCACGCCAAAAACTCATTTAACAATTCCTCATGAGGAGCATGAAAGTAAATGGAGGCCTGACTCATGAGCGAGGGGTAGAAGAAAGCATTCAGACAAGGTGGACCATGTCCTTGGCAGTAGGGCAACACGTTTGCGAGCAAATTGAAAATATCTGTGGTGTTTCATTTGAAATCTCGCATCAGCATCATGGCCTGGCAGATGCAAGAATCGCTCGTGACAACGATTGTGCAAAGATGTATGACTGGTTGCAGGAACATTTCCCATTCTCACAAAACCCCCATTTGTTTTCTCTTAGCACAGGAGTTGTTGCTTACAACAGGATAAACTGCCATCAGGCTTGGGAAAAAGGCATGGACGGCATTATTAAAAGAGCTGCAGACAACTCTAATTTTGGTGATGTCAAATTTCAACGTAATGACCGTGTCCAGCCACTTGCCATAATGAGCAATGCAATAACAGTAGAAAACGAAGTTTTCCCCATTAATCCCACCACGTTGTTTCAAAGAATCAGTGTGGTTAAAGAATTCAAATGAAGAACTGTAATACTTCCTGACGTACGACCTGGGGCCTTACTCTTTCTCTCTGTTTGAGAATTGTCTGCGAAAAGGGACCAAATCAAAGTTGTACAAAGAATTCGTCCCCATACAAAACAAGAACTTAAGCGGTCAAGTGCAGTACGTGATCGATGGCGGGTTCTTGCTGCACAAAGTTGTCTAGCCCGACAACCTAGCTTTTTCAAAAATATGTAACAGATACGTTGGATACGTTATAACAACATATGGATCCCAAACAAGAGTTGCCTTTGATGGGTACCCCGAACATGCGCAAGGTGGAACGAAAAGTGCAGAAAGGTTGAAAAGATCTATGAAAACTAGTTCCGCGGACATCCTCTTTGATGAAACCAAGACCCCGACCACAAAGAAAGAAAAATTCCTGGCCAACCCAAATAACAAAAAACGACTGATTGCCATGATAATGAAGAGGCTTACCTCACACAACATGACTGCGAAACAAGCACCAAAATATGCGGACACGCTGATAGTTACAGAAGCGCTGTCACTGGCTAAATCCAATGAGAGTGTAGTCGTGGTAGGAGAAGATGCAGACCTGTTGGTGATTCTCATTGGTTTGTGCAAGGAAAACAACATTTTCTTCTTAAAGCCAGGAAAAGACAAAACTCCATCAAAAACATACTCTCCACTCCTCGCTGTAAAGAACAAGACTGTTGCAGAGAACATTCTGTTCGTACATGCTATGAGTGGCTGTGACACGTCAGCACCATTCGACCAGGGGAAATTGTAGTTTGTAAAAGCACTCACTAAAAATCATGACCTTGCTGACGTCGTCAGTGTTTTCAAAGACAGCAACGCCACTCCCCAGACCATCGCAGCAGCCGGAGAACGATTTTTGGTCGACGTATAAGGTTACAGAGGGAGGAATCCACCCTCTCTGAACCACCTGCGCTTCCTTAATTACAAGAAGGAAGCGTTCAAGGCTTCGTCGAAAATAGCTGCGCTACCACCTTCAGCAGCTGCAGCGGCACAGCATAGTTACAGGGTGTACCTTCAAGTGCTGAAATGGATGGGGGTCGAGAAATAAGCTGAGGATTGGGGTTGGAAGAGGACCAGCAATGGGCTCGAACCAATCACGACTCTTCTAGCCCCCGCTCCCCCCGAACTGCTCAAGTTTATAATGTGCATGTGCACCAAGACCTGTGCACGGAACTGCAGCTGCTTGAAGGGGGGGCTAAAGTGCACTGATCTGTGCACGGAACTGCAGCTGCTTGAAGGGGGGGCTAAAGTGCACTGATCTGTGCATCCACTGAGTGCACAGATCATGCAACAACGCAGCGGTGCCCCAAAGTGACGATGAGGACGAGGTCGAAGATTGGGACCTTCAAGTCGAACTTGGGATTCAATTGCGAACTGAGGAGGAAGCGTTAGAGTCACTGGAGGAGGAGGAGGAGGAGGAGGAAGAAGATATAGCTACAAGCTCCAAAGGTATGTAACATCACCTATAATTCCAAACCTTGTTTTCACATTAGTAGTACTTATCAACTTCTTTTACGTATAGAACAACCCTCATATTCCTATATTTGTAATAATATCTCAAGTATGCCNCCAGCTCCAAAGGTATGTAAGATCACCTATAATTCCAAACCTTGTTTTCCCATTAGTAGTACCGATCAACTTCTTTTACGTATAGAAGAACCATCATTTTTCTATATTTGTAACAGAATCTCAAGTACGCCACTAATTCCATCCTGGTCTTTACAGATGTGTCTCTCCAACGAGCCTCAGTCTACGAATGAAACCCCACAAGTTACGCCACACGTTAATAACAGTAAATATTTCTGAAGTACATTAGGTACCTACCTACAGGATATTCCGTACAAATATTACCAACTAATAACCACTAATACACACTTTTCCTGTCTGTCCCAGATGAATGAATACCTCACCCACCGGAAAATACCCAATAAATGGACTGGACCTGTACATACAAATACCTGTTTTAGTTTCATCATTCTTCAATTTTTTTTTTCCTGCAACTAAGCAATTTATTATTAGTATCAAGTAATTTTAATGTAAATATAACAATAGCTAAGTATAACTTTTTCACTAATTTGTCTCCTTTCTTTCTATTTTATTTTAGACAATTCTTTGAAAACAATAGGGCCCAACATTTATTTTTAAGTGTATTTCATCAAGTTCAATACCACACATGGTCAAAACTATCATATTATGAGCCTATTCNACGCAATTTATTATTAGTATCAAGTAATTTTAATGTAAATATAACAATAGCTAAGTATAACCTTTTCACTAATTTGTCTCCTTTCTTTCAATTTTATTTTAGAAAATTTTTTTGAAAACAATAGGGCCCAACATTTATTTTTAAGTGTATTTCATCAAGTTCAATACCGTACATGGTCAAAACTGTGATGACATGAGTCGTTTCCACGGATATCGGGCGTAGAAAGTTGAGATATGGCGTTTTTGCGTTTTTTTGGGAATTTTACCCATTTTTTGGCACGCTCTAGCGGCGGAACGGATGGTCGTAGAAAAAAATTTTATTGACAAAACATGTGGACAATGTTATCATTTTTAATTTTGTATATAATGGTCTTTTCNGTTTTTTGGGAATTTTACCCATTTTTTGGCACGCTCTAGCGGCGGAACGGATGGTCGTAGAAAAAAATGTTATTGACAAAACATGTGGACAATGTTATAATTTTTAATTTGGTATAGAATGGTCTTTTCAAAAAAACGCATAGTTCCCAATATATAGGCAGAAAACCAAAAAAAAAAAAAAAACAATGTTCCGGGCACAAATTCTGTCAGCAAACCTCAAATTCGTGTTCAGCGACCCAAAAAACATAAGGAATGACAACGATGACGACTATACGTAAACTTTCCCCTAGTTTTCCTAGCCGACGATGTACATGCTACCATTAGCAATTGTGTCATTACTGCGTTTTCAGGGTCCTGTCTCCACCAGTGGGACCACTTCTTTATACCACGTGTCTCGGTGAGAGAGTGCAGACTTGTACACGTCTAACAGGTCGATCTGTTTGACTTCTGCTTTCTGGGTATTTAGATTTTTCTTTCCTGTACGGTATAATTAACCATGTCATCTTGTATTTTCGTCTTACGGGCGCACAGACAGGTATTTGTCCTAAAAAGCTGGCCAAAAGTATTTAAGTGTGTGTAAGTTATTTTTTATAGTTAATATGTAGTTTAAACATGTATTGATATGATTTATATGCAATTTACGTTGATACTATACATTATCATAGTAACTAGATGAAAGGCATTAATGAAATAAAACAAACAAAATGGTTAAATTGGCAAAAAAATATATATAATTCGTATAGTCAAACAACATCATTCAGATTCACAATTTTCATTATCTTCATCATCATCATCATCAACATCATCATTGTTTTCACCACTAATATCAAGGGAATCATTAGAAAAACTGGTATCCACTAGTGAATAACATGGGTTTATGCTTTTACTTGCAGCTCTAATAGTATTGTACTGCTTAGAAGAGAGGCCAGCATCCACGAATACACCTAAAGCTTTTGTTGTTGAAAGCTTTGTATTTTGATGGGTACTGCCTTTCTCAGCGGATATTATTATTCTTCTGTATTTTGAAGCCCGAGTTGGAGTTAAAGAAGCGTCAATAATTCTAGACAAACCGGTTTTGCCAGCAGCCCGTGTGCTCATATGCGTAGCATACGTCAACATTTCGTGAGATNTATAATAATTCTAGACAAACCGGTTTTGCCAGCAGCCCGTGTGCTCATATGCGTAGCATACGTCAACATTTCGTGAGATATCTCAGATCTAAGTTGTTCGATTTTGCGCCTCTTACTCCTTTCACTGCTTTCGTCAAATCTCTTACACTGCCGACCGGTTCTCAGAATTATCCAGATAGGCAGAGCTATTGTTTCCTTCAGCCATAAGTCGTTGTTTCTTCGAAAATGGCACTCTTAGTAGCTAGCGGATGTCCACTTCAGTTTAAAGTAATGTTTAAATGATTTTAAACTATTTCGAAGTAACTGCAGTTTATCTTCGGGACATTTAGTTTTTTCCACTAGTTTCTTCTCAAGAAACTCTAGTTTCTCATCAATTTTTCTATGCTCACATTGCTTTATTATATTGATAATAGCTTCCCTGGTAATCTTCATTGATGGTTCAGCAGTAAAATATATAAACAAACGACACAAATATTATTAAATAAATGTTATTTGAAACTAAACGCGATTTTAACTTTATTACTTGGTCACTTATTTTGGCAATTACTGAGAAAGGCCGAAATGGGCGGAATGTTTTGTTGCGGATATTACAACTAGAATGTATGTGGAATGCGTAGAAACCAACAATATAGTTTAACTCACTTTAACTTTCCATTAAAATCATCTCGGAAACTGAAAATGTATGTCTTTTGATATATTTCTACGTATTTAAAAGAGAATTAGTTTAATTAACCATTAAAAGCAATGAACACACCTTCATCTGAAGAATCCATAGCAATTTCTTTCAATATGCACACAAAACAACACTTTCCCAACACAGAAACGTTTTGAACATTCCAAATAGAACGGCGAGAATAAGAGCGACACGCACAACAGATGTATACCGACTAAAGTGCGAGCGCAGGGTGGCCCCTTACGCCGTGAATGACTGGTTATTGTGTAGAGGGGGTAGTCCCATTATGTTTGAGTGACAAAAGACAGACTTTAATTAAAATTTGTGATGCGTACTTTTGGCCAGTTTTTTAGAACAAATACCTGTCTGTGCGGTGGTTTATCGTCGAACTTTTCACTTTCGTAGGGCTTTGTATAGAATCGAATAATTGCCTATTAGAAGTATGATTTGGTAGGTCCGAGCACACATAGTATCTAGCAGTGGGCCAGTGGCATCTGGCAGAGGTCCAGATATGACCTTGACCTTCGGAATGTTACCTTTGACCTTGACCACCATCAACCATCTTGTATTGTGTCACAGCTGCCATATTAGGAGCCAGTATGCCACCATCTTGGATGTCACCTCATGCTCTATCACTCCACACATGACATCTAGCAGTGGACTGGCTGCCATTCCGCCATCTTGGATGTCACTTCATGCCCTATCATTCCACACGTGGCATCTGGCAGTGGACTAGCAACCATATTAGATGACCTTGAAGTTATTATGTCCGCCATATTGGGAGCCAGTATGCCGCCATATTTGATCTGACCTCATACTCTATTATTCCATGTCGCCATATTGTTTCTAGAATTTTCCATTTTCCTGCCATTATTTCACCTTGGTACCTCCTCCTGCTCTGTCATCCCTTCTCGCCTGCTCTGTCTCACTTGGATATCGTCTGCGGTTGGGTGCAATCTTGGATGTCTGTAGGCCGCCATCCTTTTTCGTCTGCTGCCATTTTGGTTCTCATATTGTCTGCTAGGGGGTGCTTGTATCGGCCGCCATATTGTTGCCCAACAGAGGCGCCATCTTGGTTCTCTCACTGTCTGCTAGGCAATGTTAGTGTCGCTTGATGTCGTCATCGCCTGCTAGGAGTACTGGTGTCGGCTGGAGGCTAAGGACGATGTTCCATGTTCTGTACGCAGACACTAGTCTCTATCGATGTGATATGGTTTAATACAGTACAAAAAGCTGTGGAGGTGAAGAGCNCAACAGAGGCGCCATCTTGGTTCTCTCACTGTCTGCTAGGCAATGTTAGTGTCGCTTGATGTCGTCATCGCCTGCTAGGAGTACTGGTGTCGGCTGGAGGCTAAGGACGATGTTCCATGTTCTGTACGCAGACACTAGTCTCTATCGATGTGATATGGTTTAATACAGTACAAAAAGCTGTGGAGGTGAAGAGCGGCGAACTGCCGGACCTTGGATTGGTAGACACACACTCTAGTCGACTGAGTCACCAGGACATGAGTNGGTGAAGAGCGGCGAACTGCCGGACCTTGGATTGGTAGACACACACTCTAGTCGACTGAGTCACCAGGACATGAGTGCCAGTACAGGTCTAAATTATGTATATATATAAATAACCATTGGAATATGTCTATTCGAGAGATAATGAAAATATAAATTGCGAGATGTCATCAATTTATATGCATAAATCATGAAGCATCCAGGCTAGGTCCTCGGAATTATGTATGCAGGCACCATAATGCATCCTGATAATGTACATATGTTAAGGCCCCAAGTAATTTTATAGGCATAGTTAGCTTATATTTGCAAACAATTTATTGTTAGGTCCTTGAAAATCAGTATTCCTGCATCAATGGGTCATATCAATAATGAGATATTTCTAAGCATAGCAAGTGCTCTTCAATTTTGCTGATAATTTTTTTCTTTATACTTGTACACATCTTCTATATCCATACATATTATAAAACTCAACGTCTCTCTGTCTGTCTGATGCTAGTGAGCTTATCACTCAAAAACCATGTATCCGATTTATGTGTTTTTTTTTTAATTCATAGCTATGTTTTCTGGCCAGGTTTTAGTATATATTTTGTTACGTAAAGTAACATAAGGAATCAGCAGTGACGATAATAGTGAATCAAGTCGGAAAAAGTTTGCCTTCAGCGCGCTCTCTTGCAATACGCTGTCTAAACCGTTAAAGATGGAACAATATCACGTGGTAAAAAATTGTGTAGAATAAAAATATCTAAAAAACTTCGCCGTAGCATATATCAATCCATAACAGAGAAATACTAATAAGCGTTTTTACCTTTTAATTTCTCAATAAATAAATACGTAAAACTAAAACTGTTGTTTCCCTATGAAAAACCTTTCAGCTATTTTACTTCATCGTGGGAACAGAGCTGTCCCAGAAACCAATGGTAAAATATCGATTGAAAATTTTAAATTATGCAGAAATATTAATACTCTGCAGGATTTAACTAAACAAATTTATCCANTTTTAGTATATATTTTGTTACGTAAAGTAACATAAGGAATCAGCAGTGACGATAATAGTGAATCAAGTCGGAAAAAGTTTGCCTTCAGCGCGCTCTCTTGCAATACGCTGTCTAAACCGTTAAAGATGGAACAATATCATGTGGTAAAAAATTGTGTAGATTAAAAATATCTAAAAACTTCGCCGTAGCATATATCAATCCATAACAGAGAAATACTAATAAGCGTTTTTACCTTTTAATTTCTCAATAAATAAATACTTAAAACTCAAACTGTTGTTTTCCTATTAAAAACCTTTCAGCTATTTTACTTCATCGTGGGAACAGAGCTGTCCCAGAAACCAATGGCAAAATATCGATTGAAAATTTTAAATTATGCAGAAATATTAATACTCTGCAGGATTTAACTAAACAAATTTATCCANCAAAATATCGATTGAAAATTTTAAATTATGCAGAAATATTAATACTCTGCAGGATTTAACTAAACAAATTTATCCAGACGTCCAAAGAATCACAACTAAGCCTCTGACATGGTTCCATGAGCGTGCTAACTTAACATCAAAAAATGAAATGGTCGAAAACATCAATAAAACGATCCTGAACATGATTGAATCATCCTCCCGAAGGTATACGTCTGTGGACACTGTTGTTGAAGAGAAAGACGGAGTCCACTATCCGACTGAATTCTTGAATTCCCTTTATCCATCAGGTTTACCTGTTCACGCNTTGAAGAGAAAGACGGAGTCCACTATCCGACTGAATTCTTGAATTCCCTTTATCCATCAGGTTTACCTGTTCACGCCAGGTTTACCTGTTCACGCTCTTGCTGTAAAAATTGGCGCACCAATCATGTTATTATGGAACATAAGTCCTCCAANTCAGGTTTACCTGTTCACGCTCTTGCTGTAAAAATTGGCGCACCAATCATGTTATTATGGAACATAAGTCCTCCAAAATTGTGCAACGGCACTCGCCTACAAGTAAACAGTTTGAGGGATTATGTTATTGAGGCAACTATTATGAGTGGCACAGGTACTGGCGAAAAAATCCTAATACCCAGAATACCCATGATTCCAACGGATTTAACTTTCCAGTTTAAGCATCTCCAATTTCTGATCAGGGTTTGTTTTGCTATGACTATAAATAAGTCACAAGGCCAAACCCTGAAAGTTGCTGGAGTTGAACTCCGACAGCCATGCTTTTCACATATGTCGCATGTTCGCGTGTCAGTTGCAGTAGCAATTTGTATGCACTTGCGCCCAATAAAAAAACGAGAAATGTTGTGTACTAAGAGGCCATGCGATAAAATATATGTCTTTAGATTAGAAAAAGAAAAAATCAACAAATGACCATGCAAAATATTAAAATGTAAAAAAAAAAAAAAATTGTGTTTAAATATAAAATTATAGTTTAATGATTATTTATCTCATGATTAACACTAAGTAAAATTCAACTTTATTAAAAAAAAACCTAAACAATAATTCTGTAGTCCACGCGAGCGGAGCCGTTTTTTCTATTGTAGCATAGCAAATTATAAAGTGGCAGAGTGATTTCCACACCTCCATTAAAAGCATGTGCGCTTACATGATGCCGAAGGCGGTACCGTTTACTTTCACTATTTCAGTCTTGACAACACACATTCCAATTATAGCAGCATCACACATTTATCACAGACCAGGAAGTCTGAGCAATTTCTTGCCTACACACTGCTCAATACCATTAGCCCACACTCTGACTTTTATTACTAAAGTTCATTAACACATATGAGAAGTAATATGCAAGGATTTATTTCGTAGCAATTGTAAAAGTTTCATTTATACTTGAACATATAAATAATTGTCAGTAAAATAATTTATTTTACTTGTCTGCATATGTATAAAATAGGTAAGTATATCTTACAAATAAAACACACCGAGTAAGTTTACGAATCAAATTTATAAAAACATTTTCTTATTACAATAATATTTTTTTAAATACAATAATTCAATCAAAATTTTATACAGTGATGGACTTCACCGGTGGACGTCTCACATTGACTGTTGTCCTCACCTTTACTGTACACGTGCACTTGGTCCCTTGTACGAGGCCTAAAACCAAGCACATGCGTACAGTTCGCCGGACATTGGAACCGGGGCTACGTAATATGCACTTGTAGAGGTACTAACGANAAAACCAAGCACATGCGTACAGTTCGCCGGACATTGGAACCGGGGCTACGTAATATGCACTTGTAGAGGTACTAACGAGAAATATATTTAACTTATATCTAATTTTAAATTCATTGATTAAAAATAACTTTTCAATATTTTTCCAACTGTCAGTTACTTAAACAAGTACATATTATGTACGTGGTTTACAACATTGTTGATATGAAAACCACAACACCTAAAAAAACGACAGGATATAGGAGCGCCAGACAGATGGCAGACAAAGAATAAGAGTACAGATGGATAGACAGAGGAAGAGGAAGAGAGAAGTACAGCGCAGTGTATAAGAGAATGGTAAGATCGAATCCGCCTCCAATGGTTAGTATGTGGATGATATGACCACCTTTTCACCTTTACAACTCCATACAGAATAGGTGTAGGAACCCCACCCCTACCCCCCCAGAAATGACTATAAACCTGGGGTCGGAAGCCCAACATAGGCGCCAAATCCTACATAAAATTGTAATAGTGGAAAAGCGACCACGTCACATACGTTCATAATGACTGAGTCACAATGCCCCACAATATCCCTTCATCATCATTATCATCATCTTCCACAGAGATCGATGTCCTCTGTAATGATAAAAATTTCATTTATATAACCATATGGTTGAGTTTTTATTCCTTCTTCGCATATTTGTCTTATCATCCTTCCATGATAATGCTAATTTATTAAGGCTTTCGCTGTATAGTTCATGCTGATATGAACGAGTGGTATTTACTTTTCGCATCATTGTACACTGGTCTTGCAGAACGGCCCTATAATTCTCAAAGGATACTCCATTATTTTGTGTACTCTTTGCTTGTTTTACATTTTTGCCTCCACGGTTATATGCATACATTTTCACCCTGAGCCAAACAAATTCCTCCATTACATCCCCTCCACACTCATCTTTATATTTACCCACCACCTTTTTGTTGGTGGGTCCCACACATGAGTGAGTGGGAGGGTAGGGACTTATGTCAAACGTCATTACTGCTGGGTGTGAGGCTAAGTCCTGGTAGAAATCATCCGTTATTAACTCATATATAAAACTATCTGTATCCATTTAGGACAGTGTAATATTGTCTTGATATTACATTTCCATTGCATTATAGTGGAAATAATACATCAGCACCTGTGATAGTTCCACAACTGTGAAACCTGCATAGATAGGTTTATCGAAATGTATCTGTTCATGGTCTAGGTGGACAAGGCGTAAATTTTCTGTATATATTTTTCTGTTTCTGAATGCTGGTTTTGATATGAGTTTCTTCATTTGTGTGTCTAAACATACCAATTTAATATTTTGATGCCTGTTTATTTTTCATCAGTTCTCCTTATGTAGCTTTATTCATTAATTTAAATATATCCTTTTCAAAATCATTATTTGCTGCTTGGCGTTTCTTTGTGTTTAGATCAATTTATGGTTTTAGCCATGATACTTGTTCAAACTCAAGGGCCCTGTAGATTTTCGTCACTTTCAGACCATTTTCAATAGCTTGCTTCAGATGTCTGTAGTATGTATATATGTTTATTTTCTAATGTCATTAATTTTGATTGTCGAGATATAGTGGGGCACTCATTCGCCGGCAGGAATGGTAGGTCTTTGTGCTTTGCATGGAAATCTTCATGATACTCTAAATCCATCTTAAGTATATAGCCAGTCGTAGCATAATCGAGAATGGTCATAACATCGATGTTTGTATCTATCCATTTAAATCCTCCCACTGGCAGTAGTTGTGACATTGCCCAACCATATAGGTTATTAACATCCACATAAATCAGATACATTGGTGGTCTGCTAGTATCATGCATGGCTGGAATATGCTTGTTATTAGCCACACAGTGGCGCTTGATACATTGTGCCATGCCTCCCCCCCCCTATACCTTGTTAAATAAATAAATGCATGTCTTAATCTACAACCAGCTCAAGTTTTGAGTTAGTCATCTTCAGCATGGAGTTAAAATAAAAACCCTGTGGGGCGCTGATATAATGCACACAATTTAACCCATACGTATAATTACACAAGTTCCTGAAATTTTCAAAAATATCACTAAAAAGAAGCAAGTCGGTTTTTAAATAAAGCCCTGAGTATTCACCCAGTGTGCGACAACCGAACTTATCCCCAATTTGCTGTGCATGTGCTTAATCAGCATCATTGAGATGGGAGTCAGTTAGTCGGTTGTGGAAAGCAGTTTTAGGAGGCAGTTGTGGTTCATCCAGTTTCCCCCACGAATCAACAAAATCGTAGGGGGAAAACATCTTTCCTTGTTTCTAAATTAATCTCGTCAGGTATAAAAAATTTATATGTGTTAAAAAAACATGTCAGCAGGCAGATTCCCGGCGAGGGTGGTGAGGCTTGCAGACACAAAGCGGAAGGTATCAATAAATTGTATAGAAAATGTGTCCCCCAGTTTCTTGCTGAATGTTATTAATTTTTCTTCGGGGTGTGTTATTATAAATATGTCGTGGCTGTCGTAACCTAACTGCTTAATAATAAAATACTCATCATAAGATAGGTTATAAAAAGGATGGGTTGCCTCTTTGGTTGACGGTGGAGAATATTGCAGTTACATGCAGGTGCGGTGTAGTAGCCTGTGAAATGGTCGTCGTCTCGTACTTTCCTGTTTTTCTGTGTGAAGGTGGCGAAACAGTAGCAGCATGTCTGTGCTCGTGAATAATCTCTGTTCATCTAATGTCAACATCGTCATAAGCTGGGATTGCTCATATATCTCTTTGGCGATTTTACCAATACCAACTATCTCCTCCATAAATTTCTCATCAGCATTCTTACCGCTGTATTTTATTGAGTCTTTCGGCAGGTGTGCTGTCTTTGCTGCTGGTATTACAGCATTGTCGACTATGACATAAAAACAATAACTATAAGATTCATGCTTTTGGTATTTTTCAGTGTGTGACTTCTGTGTATCTGGCTGACATGACTGTACTGGTAGGGTCAAGGCCTCAAAATCGCAGTATAGAACAATCATGAGCTTGTAAATGTTTCGGTAGTTTCTAAACTTTGGCAGTGGAGGCTAATGCAGGCATATCTGCTCGGACTGCGGAAAGTGCATTGCAGTGTATTTTATGTTGTGTCGGTGTCTCTATTCCTGTTAGTCCAGTTACTCGAGGTCGGTTATCGCATGCCTTGAAGCAAAACTTACATACTTGTATCGTCTCTTCATGTGGGGTTACCTGAGGTCGTACAAGTCTCGAGAAATTTGTAAAATACAATAGTGTGCACTTTCTTCGGTGGTGAGAAGGATGAGGTCAAAATGTTGAGGGTTTTAACATTTGCATATTCGTGTTGACACCACCTTTGTATTTTCATCAAGCTATTTAGTATACATTTGNAGGATGAGGTCAAAATGTTGAGGGTTTTAACATTTGCATATTCGTGTTGACACCACCTTTGTATTTTCATCAAGCTAGTATACATTTACTGAAGTTCCAGGGTTCTTCTTTTCGAATATACTTATGTGACGCAATGGTGTGGGATAATATAGCCCAGTAAAATCGAATTTGGCGCGAGCTCAATATAACGCTCGTTGACACATTGCGGGTTCTTCCCTTCCACAAAACGAGCGAGAGAAGCATATTTAAAACACTTTTGGTCTCAGTTCTTGGGGTTGATGATCGCTTCTCTGTTTTTAATTTGTGCAGGCAAGTCTATGCAGCTGGAATCTTTTAGTGGATCTAACTTGTTAATTCTAAATTGTAGTCTTTTAATATTACTCAGACTCCATCCAGAACCACGACCCATAGTTTTCTTCTTCCCGACACAATTTCTCGATACTATCTGCCACGACACTCTCAATGTCACTACTATTATATAACAGCACATTATTTGTTTTAAATGCCCGATCGTCAGATTCACCTTCATGAGGTTCGGGCTTCCTATGTACACATTCTAGAAACAGGTTAAATTTGATGCCTCCTTGGTCTGCTATTTTCTATTCTACCTGCCAAATTATATTCTGCCTCATCTCCTGAAGATATGTATATATGTCCTTCGGTATGCTATCTGCATTCACCGACACGTACGTCTTCAGGATGCACTTGAAATCCGTCTCCGCCTCAACAAAACCATTCTCGTTTGCCTCGTCAGCCCCGATGACTATTCACGGTCGGGACCTGTCCCCTGGCAACATCAGGTGGGCTGGGACTAATGTCGCAGGCTGTAGAGTTTTCTTCGCCGGGGGTGGGGCAGGCCCATTACACTTGGCGACATGCACCTTCAGCGAGTCTGCTCTAAAAAATGTCAAGTTGCATGACCCACATGAAAATGTTGGCTTTGCAATATTTAATCGACAACTTGTCTCATGTCGCCGTGCAGTGCCTAACTGTTTGAAAGTCGTGTTGAAATGTTTTCTATGGGTGGTCGATACCTGCCTAACTATACCTGTGCAGCTACGCAAGTGTCTGGACATGCTGTCCTTGCGGCCGATTGTCACACCTCACATATCGCACATCTGGTGTGCGTCCTTATAGGGGTTGTGGGGACACTGGCTCTCGTGCCGCTTACCGCTCGAATAGTCGGTAAACGACATGCTACAAAACCCACACGGAAAAAACCTCGAAGGTGGCGTCGGTCTAACCTCAGAGACAGCATTAGTCGAAGGAAGGGAAGAGACGAAACAAACGGCTGGAACTCTACCGGCCATAATACTGCGACAAGATCAGCAAGCTGCAACACACGAGTACGAAACATGGTTATCAATACTGACACAAGTCTTAATGGCGGGAGGGGAGGGAATAAATGCACTTTGCTGACTAGGTAGTGGTAGTTAATAAAACATAATTTTTTAATCGTCATGTACGTACAGTAAGAAGAAGGAAGAGAAATGCGGTATACTGGGTTTTCCTTGCGCCTTCCTTCGCTTCGACGAAGACAAAGCGAAGGTCTTCGCTTCGTATTCGTCGAAGCTGGAGATGGGAACATGCTCCCGTCTTCAGTCGCGAAGGTCTATGATTATGATTTTTCTACGATTTTTTTTTAATTTACTACAAAATTGCTATACTTTTTTTTGTTTTAAGCGATAGATTTTTCGAGATGGCTGTCAAAGGTCAAGGTCATATGATGTCATCCTAGGTCAGGTCAAGGTCGCTTAACATCATTCAATATCAAGGCCATGGTTGCATTTTGAAATGGTTTCTACTGTTGCGAGTGAGTCAAATGGATTTTCTCCGATTGATTCAAGGATTGTTTTATAAAGTAGATTTTTTTTTTTTGGTGATCAAAGGTCAAGGTCAAGGTCGCATGATGTCATTCAAGGTCAGGTCAAAGTAGCATTACATCATCAAATATCAAGGTCATTNGGTTTCTACTGTTGCGAGTGAGTCAAATGGATTTTCTCCGATTGATTCAAGGATTGTTTTATAAAGTAGATTTTTTTCGAGATGGTGATCAAAGGTCAAGGTCAAGGTCGCATGATGTCATTCAAGGTCAGGTCAAAGTAGCATTACATCATCAAATATCAAGGTCATTGTTGCTTGTTTACATGTTTTCTGCTGTTGCGAGTGAATCAAATGGATTTTCTCGGTATGAGACTTGTCCGCACTAGGGCGCCTCCGNTTGTTGCTTGTTTACATGTTTTCTGCTGTTGCGAGTGAATCAAATGGATTTTCTCGGTATGAGACTTGTCCGCACTAGGACGTTAAGTGAAGGATTCCAGAAGGAATATGAGAAAACCCGGGTGGAATGATAGTGCATTAGTCTTGTCCCCGCTAGGGCACCCTTTGAAAGGATGCGCCAGAAGAAATATGAGAAAACCGAAATGGAATGGTAGAGCATGAGACACGTCCCCATCAGAGCGTCAGGTGAAAGTATGTTAGAAGGAATATGAGAAAACCTAGGTGGAACGATAGAAAACGGAGGTGAAAGCAGCAGCGTTTTGAGACTGTATTTTTTTTTGTCTAACGTAATGTACAGCGTTCGTTGCTCCCGCAATATGCAACGGTCCGTAGGATTTTATAACTATTTACCTTTGCATTTGGTGGGAAGCGACTTAAGAATGTGGGTGAACCGAAACATGGCGGTGATGCTGTTAATATGGTGTATGCTCAATCAGTTAATTCACAAACAATGAATCTCAATGTCTGTCACATAGCAACACATTTGCTTTTGGTGCATGATGTTGCTGTTGTAAATCACACCATGTATTGTTGGAACAAGTCGTGTGTCTCATGTTATTTATACCTAAACCAACAAACTATGGCTGATATGCAAGTAGGGCCCGTGGTGGCGCAGTGGCCAGACTGCTCGCCTCCCACCATGGAGAATCGGACTCGATTCTCGGCGGGGTCGACTCGAATATTAGTATCTGGGAAACGTGGCATACGTTACCATTGGTCAATGGTTTTTTTTTCGGGGCATACCCGTTTCACCGCTATGTAATTTCGCCATTGCTCCGTCTTCACCCCACGTTACCTTCATCGGCACGAATTAATTTCTCGAAAACGGATGCATTTAGTTTAAAAAAACCAGACGGAAGTTTTGTTCACCATGTGCTGTAGATTAAAAATCCACAGGAAAAACCAACGAAGTGATACAATTACATGTTTATTTGCACAAATGTGCTGTCAACCCCTCTATTTTCGCGGATGGGGGTTGATATTGGAGACCATATTTTTGTGCTTTGGAATTCGTCCTTTTATTATGCAGTATCCAGAAACTCAGGCTTTTGTTTTTTCAGGCTGTGGTAATAGCAACAAACATCTGCTTCAACTACACATTCAAGAGCGGTTTTCACCCCTTCGGAATAGACAAAGGCTATATGTCGTGTGTATGTTTTCGGCCTATTTTTTGATGAGGAATCACATGCCGAAGTTTGTCGGTGGAGTTCATAACCATCCTGTAGATAACAGTAAGAATATTTTGTCTAAGAATGAAAATAAAGCACAGTATTTGTAATTTTATTTCTTGTTATGAGTGGAATCGAGTTATGAACACTCCAACGGCTAAGAAGGAGGGAGCACAGTAATGAAAATTGTGCGAAAATGATTTTGTTGACATTTAAAAAATCTTTGCTAAATTTTTATTTACAATGTAATATTATGTAATCAAATAGTATTTTTCTTATATACGTAACATTAGGCCACGATTGTTAGCAACTTCCTTGTACACTTATGGCAGCATCCTCAGATCGTCTCACAGTCAGCTGATTGTATCCCTTGGCTATGCTATTTCAAGACAGGTGCGTCAATATTTATCTTAGATAATAATTTTTTGACAAAACCAAAGAAATCATGGTTACCCGAATATTGTAGTCGTAAAATGTGCGTTAACACATACAACATACAAAAATGTTCAATATCCAAAGTTACGGGAGCAAATATATTTAAGCTTACTGTAGTTTGCGTNACACATACAACATACAAAAATGTTCAATATCCAAAGTTACGGGAGCAAATATATTTAAGCTTACTGTAGTTTGCGTGATGAAATGACTTTAAAACAAACGATTAAAATAAGTTTTTTTAATTACACATTTTTATTTTGAATTTTATATTTGCATGCACATATAACCTCATATAATCATGGTAAATGATAATGGACCATTTTTATCAAATAAAAACCACACCTTCAATACGTGTCCTGTGGATACTAAGTAAAATATGTATTTTTTTCCAGCTAATATCTCATCGTATATTTCNACACCTTCAATACGTGTCCTGTGGATACTAAGTAAAATATGTATTTTTTTCCAGCTAATATCTCATCGTATATTTCCCGAATAACAATGTTACTTTGTTTCCCCAAGGAAAAAGTAGCTTTAAGATAACTGTTTGTATCATAATTATACCTCTAAAACTGCTCGTATTAAATGTTAATGATGTGGGCAATGTTTTAAATATTGAGTACCGATTTTAACAGATTTAAAAGTTGTCATCGTCAATGTTATTCGTTTTGTCGAATTCTAAATCCGTTTGAAAGATTTCCAACCTCACGAATCAAGAAATAGGTGTCCTTTTGGGTTTCTTTATCAACTCATTTCAATTAGTGGCCATGAGGANTCCAACCTCACGAATCAAGAAATAGGTGTCCTTTTGGGTTTCTTTATCAACTCATTTCAATTAGTGGCCATGAGGAGCGCAGACATCCGGCATATTATATTTTGGTCAATAAAATTTGTACAGTAGTATTGCCAATTGTCAATATTCACTTGGTTAATACTACAGCAACACCTGTATGCTCTCTAATAATCTCTGGAATTTATTTTTAATATTTTTTAAATATATAATTTTGATTTTTTAACGTTGTAAAGATTAACTATTAATGGAAAAAAAAAGGATGCTTCTCTGATGTGAATAATTTACGGCGCTGTCGAAAACTCATTGTTCTCCTTTTTAATGAAACGCCCTTCTTTTCCAGATACACTCAGCATACGTATGCCCTACTGCAATATGTCACGAGGGACGGGCAAAGAGAAGGAGTGGTGACTAGAGCAACTGATTTTGGTTTGCTGTACGATGGCGCCACGGGATGAGGAAGCTATTACACAGCTACTACGTGTAGGGTGAGCAGACTAGCTCCAAAAACGCTGAGAAAATGTATTGTAGGTTGTTTCTTTTCATAGTATTCTTTATATTCTATGGTGTCAGTCGAACTGTTAATGGTGATTTTCATTTTTACGGGTGGCGGTTGGAGGCAATAAGATTATAAAAGGAAGAAGAAGCCTCTCAAACGCTCAGGCGGCAGAGAATATAAGTTTCAACAAAACGTCTGGTTATTGTCGCTGGCCCTTTGGAGCTGGGCTGTGGATTGGCAACCAACCTGTTATGGGTGTAAGGTGAGGGATCTGGGTGCCCTGAAAACCGGACTGTACCGTCCAGTCCGCTGTGAA